>JAHWFP010032143.1:49081-59518 GCA_023313725.1 Lithobius niger
GTTAGCTTTGCCAGGGTATTTAATAGGCGATTTATGGTATTTGATTTCAATTTCCATTCGGAATAGAGAAAAATCTCAAACTTATTTGCAAACCCTTTTTGACCAGCTATAGTCACCATTGTGCTAATTTAGGGATTTTGGAGATTGGTTGGTTGGTGATGGAGGGGAAGCATAGGAATTGAACTCAGATTATTCGATGAACTCTTCCCCCCTCTCCCCCCCCCCACACAGATGATTTGTATAGCCGAATTTAGTAGCCTAAGTAGTGGAGTCCACATTAATAAATTGGGTCCAGATTAGGGTTGCAAAAACCCGAGTACCCGATCGGTTTATAGCCCCGAAAACCCCGGGTTTGACAGGCCCCAAAACTCGAGGTTTTTCGGGATTAATAACTGTGGTGAAATTGAGGTGCCAGTTCGATTTTCACTTCCATTATGGAGCATTTTAGATCCATTTTCGTTCCAATATTTTCGCATATTCGCTCACAGTTAAAGACAAGTGAGTTGCGCTGTGCCTGCATAGCCATTGGCTGGTGATTGGACTCGTACTAGCAGGAAAGCCTTCTCATTCCCCTATTGGTGTGTGGCAACCAGCATTGTGGCTTCTTAATTTCCTGTTCGGGCTGCAGCTGATGGCTAAGTTCCGCGAACCTTTAGTCATTGCTAAAGTTGACATAGGTTAATTTTAAACGAAAGGATTTGTTTAAGAAATTAAAAAAAAAGTGTCTAAAAATGCAATAAATGTTACTAGTTTATTTCAATATATTTTAACATAATATTAGCAATTTTGCCAGGTGAGACTTATGAACTCGTGTTGCATTGGTTCAATTTTCTGTAAAAACCGGACACTAGGGGTGGCACGATAATCGGCAATTCGAAAATATCGCGATACAATTTTTCGTAGATTATCGTTATCGTATCGCACTTTTTATGACTAATCGAATTATCGTGCCAACCCGAAAGCTTAAATTGCCATATCTCGGAAACCGTAATGGCTAGAAACTAGTGGTTTGCAGCGTTGCGTGCGGAATTAAAAGGGCTCTCCAACCAAGTGTGCAATACTGTTGCTAGCCACTTTAGCTCATTGGAGTGTCAGTTTAATGTAGACAATATTAAACCATTAAGTAGCTGCACAACTTCTGAATTGTTTCTGCATGGTAGGAAATGGGGACAATGGCAAGTGCATTTTCACGTCTATTGGCCAAATTGTGACTGCTACACAATTCTCATTCGTGAAGGTTGGACTCTAGGTTTCAGCTAAGGTTTTTTTTTTAAGTAACAAAATTAAAATGGTTATTCCAGCTTCAAAATTAGTTTACATGGCCCGTTCTTGAGCCCCAACCCTTTGACCTGCTGTGGGACTTATTGAGATGTTATCGATTATCGCGATAATTTTAAAATATTTATCGGGACAAAAATTTTTTTATCGTGCCATCCCTACCGGGTACCCGGAAAAACCCAGGGTTAGCATTTACCGACTGATTTGAAAAACCCTTTCCCGGATGTGTCGAAAAACTGCAGTGTGTACATTCAGAAGTGTGTTCATAAACCCCCTCGTATCGAGAGTCGTAGTAGTATTGTAACTTTGATGTGATGCGAAGTGTGCGACATGCCCATTTCTTCAACAGCTAACACTTGGCGCTAATGACCTTGCTGTCGACGCGCCAATAAGCCTCAATGTCTCCCCCCCCCCCCCTCCTCCCACACTTGCAAGGTGACGGCACCAGGGGGGAGGGGGGGGGTACATATTCAAAAAAAGTGTAGTTATTAGAATACACTCACCATTTAACACCAACAACTTCAAAAACCTTGTGAACATTTGTGTTGGGGACAGTGTTTTAGGGGTGGGGAAGTGCAGTCGGTTTTTTTTCTTTTTAGAAATTTCCAAATTTGGATTCTAAGCTTAAAAAATACCATTTTTTAGTTGCCTCTCATTAGGGCTTTCATCTCTACCCTCTTGAGATCTCTCTAAAAATTCTTGGTTCCTCCCCCCTTACTTTGATAACTAATAATGTTCCCTTACCTCCAGCTTTTCTGAGATGATTAGGTAGCTCATTCAGCCCAATCAGTCAGTTCCTGTTTATGTTTTATGGTATTTTTTTTTTTATTGAAATCTTCAAATGTTAAATTCAGCACTGTATCCTTGGAGGAGATAGTTTTGGTTTTAAGGAGTTGGAGTTCCAGTTTGGGAAGACAATTTTGTTTATTTTATTGGGCCGAGAAAGCAGTAGGCCTATCCTGTTTCAAAGAGTAAGGATAATCACAAAATGTTTACTTCAAAATTCCCATTTTTTTGTTTTGCAGGTTTACTTGCTAATGAAATTAGCAATGAAACGACAGTAGCGACCAATATGAGCAATTCCGCAAACAACATTTGCACCAACGCAGACAAATTGAAATTCCATGAACGTTGCGGTGCACTAGTGAAACTGACCAATAATAGTCGGGCAGCCGAAAGGCGACGCCCTTTAGACGAGTTCAATAATGGTGTTGTCATGACGCATCGACCATTGAGGGATAATGAGCTTTTTGAAGTAAGATATTTTCCTTCATTGCAGCACATGAATGTAGTTGTATCAGTTTTGGTAATTCAGTAATAGTCAGGTAGTCTAGTGTTCTGTGATTCCACTATTCCACATTTTTAGAAAAATGAAAGACTCTGATATCCACAACTTACGCAGAATGTGGACAACAATCAACATCCATAGCTAGCTAAAATGTTTTTGTTTGTTGTCGGCTTTCACATTTCCATGCACAACAAAACCAAGCAAATGAAGTGCGTAACCAACAAGTTTTAATCATAGAGTTTACATTATTTCTTGCAGAAATACGAATTTTAGCTGTAGGACAATTCACAGAATACGAGCATTATGTCTATGGAATTTTTAGTTTTCCGCAGCAGAAACTTTAAACTCCC
This sequence comes from Lithobius niger, assembly GCA_023313725.1. Taxonomy (NCBI): domain Eukaryota; kingdom Metazoa; phylum Arthropoda; class Chilopoda; order Lithobiomorpha; family Lithobiidae; genus Lithobius; species Lithobius niger. Next base: position 51,998 of record JAHWFP010032143.1, read on the forward strand.
TAGTAATAGTGGCACTAAATTTGGCCCTAAGACAGAAAATTTGTTTTCAATTTATTTTTGGCAAGTAATAAGAGTCGGCTTCTCAGAAAGAGCTTGGCAGTAGTTTGAATGGTATTAGTGTATCATAAATATTTTAAAAACGACCATTCTACAATTTTAATTTGTATAAAATAATAAGAGAGAAATGAATACGATTTCAGCAAGCAAAATAGCAGAATTCTGCTTGATATTGTATAAAGTGATAAAACTCTGCTAGAATGTAACGTTTTCATTATTCTACACAAAAAATACAAGTTTGTAGAATAAGCACAGAAATTATGCCTAAGAACGAAGTACCAAAAAAGAAAAATGCTAAGGCTGCACCGATACCAACTTTACCGATCCAATACCAAACCAGTTTTAAAAATTTGCCAATACTGGTACCGATACCCAAAATTGTATCCCCAATTTTTAAGGGTCGGCCAATACCGATATTGTGATCGTTAACTGCGGTACCGGTATTGGATCGGTCTCAGTTAACTGTTTTGGTAAAATATTGGTTTTTGCGATATTTTTGCTAAAAATTGACCGTTTTTGATAATCTATACACCACTCGAATCGTTTTTTCGAGAGCTTTTCATTGGTGCGAATTTCAGTGATAGCTTCAGTCATTTTCAAATTATTTAACAAAACCAAAAACAGGTCCCAAAAAATGCACTTTACTGCAAAAAAGCTTGCTCATAGAGCTTTCAGATTGGAAATTTTTTTATCAAATTGTGTTTCTGAATATGAAGTATCGGCTTCGGTATTGGTGAAGAAGCATCGGACCGTATCGGGATCGGATTGGTGAAAGTTGGTATCGGCCGAGTCTTACCAATTTTTCATCAACAGTGTTGTTTTCTGAAAAAGTCCAAGAATAATTAAAATAAACAAATTGTAAACAGTAACTCACTCTTGAAACATATACCTCAAAGCTTTTACCCAGTGATTTCCTGAGCAAAATGCCACGAACTACATGTCATAATCTCGAACGGTTCCACAGTTATTGATATTTTGCAAAAGTTTCAGATACCAATCCGATAGGATACCGTAAATATCGGCAACCGATCCGATCCGGTGTCGGTATTGGTGCAGCTTTAAAAAATGGTATTTTACCATACCTGCTGTCCATACTTAACCATATCAAAAGTCCCACATTTCTTTTAGGTGACTGTAAATCATTTTCACAAAAATAGTCAGTTAACGAGGGTTGTGTAGCTGAGGGCTGTGTAACTGCGTGAGGGCTTTGAGCAAAGATGTGTGTCATTTATGTGGTTACATGAAGACCATGGGACATTACGCCTATCGGATGCATCCATGTTCAGCGTCCCTCTTGCTCTAGAATTCTGTGTTTATTTATTTGACTAAAAGTTGGCTGCACCGATAACAAATTTGCCGTACCGGTCCAATTCTCGTATTTTTTCCAATACAGATGCCCACAATTTGGTTCGTAATTTTTTTTTATTAACAGCCACTTGAATGAGGTGCAGTGTTCTTCAAAAGTAGAACTAAAGTGTTTACCTGTAGTTTATAGAGATAATTAGTGTACTTAGTGGGAAAATACTGGCAAGCAGTGTTCACCACAATGGCACGCTTATGACATCACAATTTCAAAGCTCACAATTCACCACTAATAAATGAACAATTATAAACTCTTTTCACAAAATTTTCGGTATAATAATGCAGCAGCCACCTTCATCAGAAGTCCAGGCAAAAAACGAACTACTAAACAAGGTTCACATTGCTTTAGGCTGTGTCAGAATCGGAATTGAGAATTTGAACTTGCCACATTTTCCGTTGGACTACTGATCTTTATTGCGCACTCGAACTCTGATTTCCACTGCCTGCTGAGATTTCTGGTGGTAGAAATCAGAGTTTGAGCGCGCAATAAAGGTCAGTGGTCCAAGGGAAAATGCGGCGAGTTCAAATTCTAATCCCATTCTGACACAGCCGAAAGCAATGTGAACCTCGTTTAGTATTTCGTTGTTTGCCTGGACTTGTGATGAAGCTGGACGCTGCATTATTCATTCAAATTCAAGTGGACAGAGTTTATAATTTGTTCATTTATTAGTGGTGAAGTGTGAGCTTTGAAATTGTGAAGTGAACTTGGCGATTTCCTCAGCAGAACACCACAAACCGCATGGCTTATCCTAATGATTTCCCAAGTTATTGGTACTTTAATGAAAAATTACCGATAACGCATATATCGACAACCCATCCGATCCCGTATCAGTAGCTGTGCAGCCATATTAATTACGTAAGTTTATGACTTCATTATGGATTTATCAACTTGTTCAGTGTGCTCAAACACAACCTTTGATGTACTGCTCGGAATATGTTGGGGACGGACCACTTAGATTATCAGTTTAAAGGCTGTTCTTTGGAGTAAACAATTTTAATGGTAACCAACTATTAAAGAGCACCCTTCAGTTTTTTATTAGAACGTTTTTCAACTTACAGATTTTCTTGTCTACTTTTTATTTAGATACGCATCGACCGTCTAGTCGATAAGTGGTCGGGTTCAATAGAGGTCGGAGTGACCACTCATAACCCGGCCACGCTAGAATTCCCTGCTACCATGACGAACATGCGATCAGGTACTATCCATCCTGATGAGGGTGACGCTTTTGTTGACGGTACTGTTTGATTTCTAATTACTTCTGTTTGTTCAATAATTTTTAAATTTCTCATTTAACCATGTTCAATTTTAGAATTATTTTTTTTTCACTTTTGACATGTAGAATATTGAATGTTCGATTTACATATTTAGTGATCTTCTTTGTTTTATCGTTGAAGGAACTATCATGATGAGTGGCTGTGGAATCCTTACTAATGGCAAAGGAACCAGAAGGGAATATGGCGAATATAATCTAGATGAGCTGGTGGTACTAATTTTCTGAACTTCGTGTATTTTATTGCTGTGTTGTCTTATTTTCTGACTGTGGTCTTGGATAACTGGGTAGATTATAGAGGGTGAAAAAGAAAACTCAACATGCCAGAATCTGTCCCAACTGACCGCACCTATACCACCCTTAAATTAAAGTACTGTGCAGTGCTAATTACTATGGCTGTACCGAGCTCATTTTTTCCTGCCGAGCTGATCCCGAACCGAGCGCTTAAAATGTACCTGGTACACCGAACAGAACCGACCTCAGTTTTGCCGAACAGAACTGAGCACCAATCAGCAATGCCAAGCAGGCTTTGAGAAACAAATCTTTTTACTAAAACTGCACACTTTCACAACGAAGATAGTCTACTAACTGCAAATTTTTAACTACTAACTGTAGTCGTCATCAGGCACCTTAAAGGTAAGTTTAAACTCTGTTTATATTTAGTTTTTCAGTCCAATACACGGTTCGAATTCGAAACTGCCGTTGTCTGCTATATTCAATCGATTGATTCACCCTTGCCCACTGTTTCACTCGGGCTGTTCTTTACACGCAATCTTCCATTCAACTTCGAGCTTCCCTCGCAAGTCTTTCCCAATCAGGTTTGTAATATTAAAAAATGATGGGCCTTGCACGGAAAGGCAGCATGATGTTGAGTGGGTTAAATCTGTGACACTGATTAAATCTTAACTCGAAATGGGACAACCATTGAAGATGCCTTGAATCCATTGCGATTAAGATGCACGAAAACAGGCAGATTCCGCTTATGAATGTGCAAGGCCCATCATTTTCTAATATTACAAACTTGATTGGGAAAGACTTGCGAGGGAAGCTCGAAGTTGAATGGAAAATTGCGTGTAAAGAACGGCCCGAGTGATACAGTGGGCAAGGGTGAATCAATCGACTGAATATAGCAGACAGCGGCAGTTTTGAATTCGAACCGTGTATTGGACTGAAAAACGAAATGTAAACAAGAGTTCAAACTTACCTTTAAGGTGCCTGATGACAACTACATTTAGTAGTTGAAAATTTGCAGTTAGTAGACTATCTTCGTTGTGAAAGTGTGCGTTTTTGTGAGTCTCGTGTGACATTTATCAATCGTTGTAGTGTTTCACAGCAAGATGAATAACGGTGTTTTACTAAAACTGCCTGGTGAAGCAGCAATAGGCTACTTTTATTTTAGCATACTGTAATTGATGTCGTATTGACTGATCTGGTGTGCCCAAATGGACCAGCATTAACAACAAAACTAGTAATTTTTATTACGAGTTAAGTTACTTTTAGGTTAACGAAAGTTTTAAGAATTGACCATTCAAAACAATTAAATTTGTCCTGTTATCACCCGTGGCTGCTCAGGTCGGTTAAATGGAAGTAATTGTTCGGTATGCCGATAATGCTCAGCTCGACAAGAAATGGCTCAGCAGCTCGGAATTGGTACAGCCTTACTAATTACTGCCATAAAGACATGGTATGAAATAGGGTTTCATTCCATACCACATGGCAGTGCAGGGATGGGTGTGTGTGATACTTTTAAAATTCTAGCTGAGCTCAGTACGCGCTTCGTACTCTTCACTCTGTTTGTGACTCATATCTGTGGCTGTTGCCCTCCCATCCTCCCCCCCTCTGTGGTGCTGCCCCTGTGGTGGAGGGGGGGGGAGGGTGGCAGTAGTAAATGTACATGCATTGCCACTGTTAGCCAACAACCATATAGACTAAAGTAGAAAGTTAATTTCATCGTAACCATAAAATCAAAATCGGCTCTCCACTACTCTAAGGTAATGCAGTAACCAAACGGGGAAACTGAATGTTACGACTTATTAAATTTATTTCTGGACATGTAATTTTTTAATACAATTGTGATTAGAATGCTTGTGTAGGATAACATGTTCTTTCATATTTGATTGGAGTTCCCTGTAACAATTTTAAATGCAATACATGCGACTAGCTGTTTCGGTTGCTCCAGAAAAAATGAAAGTTTTCGGATTAATGGTGTAATGGTATAATAGGTAGTGCTATAATGGCCTTTAAATTTGCAGCAGTAATTTGAAAGAGCTGTTCGCAGGATTATGGGTTTGTGGCTATTTATCAGCAGTTAACAATCATTTTAACATGTTGTGCATGCAAAAGAACACAAATCTGGTTTCTTTATTAGCGAGGTTTCGTTTACCGATTTTGGGGATTTGGATCAGCCCCACAATTTAAACCGAATCTTGTGTATTATGCAATGTTATGAAAGTTGCGAAGTAGTAGTCCAGAGATCCTTGGTTGAAATCCTAAAAAAGTGTTAGATGTTGCCTACTCTCATTCTACTCTGACTATAAAATTGATAGTAGGGAATACTCGACGTCGGGTGGGCTTTCTGTAGAATCTTCATTCAAATTCAGTTCAAATTAAACCTAGCGACTGAATTTAGTAATGGGCAACATTATTCCAATGAACAAAGTCTGGTAGAAAAAAATCGTAAGGTTTACTTTAAAAGTCGAATTCATTAGTTGCAAAATGATATCACTATACATACTCATGTTTCAAAAATGTAGATATATTAGCTTCAATATCACACATAAATATTTGCAACCGTCTGTATCTGGCGAAATTTGTTGACAGCATAAATTAAACATCTGTCTTCATTAAGCACATCAACGTTTCTCTAATTACGTTCTTGTTGTGTTGGATTACAAAAATGCGCTCGGCGTAGCCTCCTGTACTGCCAAGGTCTGCCAAGTGCTGTATATGTGTGTGATATGAAGATAATATATCTGAATTTTTGACATAAGAGTGTGAATAGTGATCGTCGTTTTGCAACTAAAGTCTGGTAGTTAAGCTAGTTAGCAATAAATACACAAAGATGATAAACTCAAATCTCATTCGTCACCCGTTGTGCACACCTAGCAGCTTGGTATGTAAGTTTAGCTATGATATGGATGTAAATATAATTAAAAACCTCATGCTAATCTCCGTTTTATTTTACATTACAAAGGAAGGCGACAAGATAGGCTTAATGCGCAAATCAAATGGAAATCTTCATTATTACATCAACAACATGGATCAGGGTGTAGCAGCCGTTCAGGTTCCTTCAATAGTGTATGGCGTTGTGGATCTCTATGGGATGACTGTGAAAGTAACGATAGTTGACCGGGACGAAGCGGTAGACCAGGAACTTGTCAACCGTCACAACAATAATTCCCTCCTAAGGGAACTTGACATGCTCAATGGTATGAGTGGTAAGTACAGTAATGTGCAATATCAACTTTGATGTGTTCGGAATGTTAGACAGTAGTTCTGGATTTCAGTCACTTACTATCTGCAAAATACTAACCTTCTGTAAAATCGCTTATTTTACGCTTTCAATGCCCAAATCAAATAAAATCAACTGTTTGTCCTTCTACAAGCTACTTGCATCCAGTTGCCGTCAGGCACACTGCTGTGCACTTCCGTATACAGACACTACCGCCATCTTGAATCTCTTATCGCTGTTGGACACTGATGTGTTGGGCCAGTTTTCTTTCCGTATCGCCATTTCGCTACACCAAAAATGAGTGAAGAAGAGAATCGTGAAAAGGTCAAGTTAGGAACCTTTGCTGCTTGTACATGTCGAAAAACTCCCTAGCGATTTGCATTCTTTGTAAAAACGTCAACATGCTTACTCTGGAACTTTGAAGTCATCATTTGCTTACGGTGAAAAATATGCTTGATTCCAAAAATTCAAGAATAATTCCAGGTGATAATTGATTTTATTTTATTTGGACATTGGAAAGTACAAAATAAGCGATTTTGGCATAAATGGCATAATTTTGGCATACATTTTTGGCGTAAGTATTTTTGGATAGTAAAAACTAATTTTAAACAGTATTACAATTTTCTTTTTTTTCTTTTTGGTGAACATCTTCCTAAAAAATGCTCCCACTTTGCTAAATCTTATCCACATACTTAGTAAAAAAAAATCAGCTTTTTTTTTAATAAATTTTTTTTTTTCCTGTGCAGTTTGATTTTTATTATTATTTATTCCATTCTGTACAACGAGGTACATGTAAATAAGAAGAGAAAAAATAAGAAAAAATAGTTATCAAATGTACAACATTTATGTATTGCTTCATCTTTCGAATTAAAAAAAAATGTATGACCTTAAACAAATATTGGTTCACTACTGTAACATATGTGGGTGTAGAACTAAGTGGAAATCTGTCGGATGATTTACATGTTCAGGCTGAGCTGTGCAAAAAGAGCAGTTCTATCTTGCACACCTTTGCCTCCTCTTATGAGTAAGTGATAGTGCATCTGCTGACCAGAGCTTCGGCGGTGTATGGATTTTCAACCTGCTGCAGCTATTCTAAAATGGCAATTAATGAACTGTCAATGGTGTATCGCGAGGCCATAAAAAGAACTCCACTGACGTCTAGGTATACCCACAACCAACAGGCTTGCAGAGACGGTATCTTCCTCATTCTGAAACTTGCCCTGCTTTTTGAAAACTGGCATGCGACGGCGATTACAGTCGCGAATTGCGGACATCTTTGAACGGAAATATAACACTAATACCACCTCGAACTATTAGTAAAGTAGTTTAGCTTGAATTTTCGGGGATTTTCCTGTCCCCTTCTTCTGAAGCACGATCGAC
>JAHWFP010032144.1:0-17803 GCA_023313725.1 Lithobius niger
TTTGAAACTTTATAAGTAAAACACCTTATAGATTTTAAATTAAAAAGAATCTTCACAAAATCAATCTCAATTAAAATATTAAGTGAGCACTGCCACTTCTGGTAGCGGCTACAGCCAAAAGGTGATCATCATCACGCCTGCGCAGCTACAAGACATTTTTGTTTTTTTTCAAATGGAAACCGGAAGGTCGCGTTTCATAACTGCTCTTGCATTACTTGCCGGTACTCTTTTGTCATGGCGCTTTTTCCAATTGTAAGATTCTTCCCCTCAGCGGTTGCTACGTTTTGTTTTTAGCCCTGTGCTATGATGGCACTAAGTTACAGCGCAGTAGTTATAGATGGCAATAAGTTATAGCGTAGCAGTCTGCTATAACTGTTGGGCTATAACTTATTGCCATCATACCACAGAGCTAAAAGTCAGTAATAACGACACTACTGTGGAAAAAGCCCAATTTTACCTGAGGGGAGGTCAAAATTGGTTTCTATTGCCTAAGGGGAAAAATACACTACCTGTAAATTTCTTGCATTCGGTTCCTGAGTGCTTGTTACCCTGGAGGAAATAAAAACCGGATACCCCCAGTTCGCACACCCACTGCGCATGCGTCGTGTGCGCAGGCCTCCTATAAATGGCGAACTGACAAGCCAGTTGCCATCTCTTTTCCTCTCAATATGTCACGATTGGTGACTCAAGAGGGGAGGTTGGGTGGGATATTTACAGGTAGTGTATTTTTCCCCTTAGGCAATAGAAACCAATTTTGACCTCCCCCCAGGAAAAATTGGGCTTTTTAATTGCCGGGCACTACCTGTAAATTTCTTGCATTACAGATGACCTCGTCGTTTAGGTGGCGGGCACCATCGTGACGGGTTCCCAAGGGTGCGAGCTGGGTCCCCAGAGGCTCGTTGATCGGTATAGACAAATGTCTACCGAGTGGCCAAGGTAGATGATTGCGTGAAGCCATCTAGGTGGTAAGAAAAACCACTATCGTTGAAGCGAGTCAGCTAGGTGGTTTCGAAGTTTCCTCCTACGATACGAAAGTATTCTAATATAAAGAAAAATGAAAGTGAGGTTACCTTTGAGTTGGTTCACGGTGGTTTCATGAAGGGTTAAATAGATGATTAGAACGATTTTCCAATGAAGGCCAGGATTGAGCAGTCGAAAAAAAAGTCAGTATGAAATTCTTTGGGGAGCCCATTCCGGAAGGGATTCTCAATGAGATAAAAGATTTCTGCTTAAGGTCGGGCAACAAAGAAGCTGTAGCCCTTGGCGCGGGAACGACAGAGGGTGCAGGGGAGTGTGCGTGTCCGAGTGTTAGAAACTTATTTCATCTCGGGTTTAGCAGGAGTAAATCTGTGGGCATTATCATCCCACTGCCATACTTGACGTGCGATATAACATTCTTCGGGCATGGCCTGGTTTGCCCTTATCCACTCTTGTGCGATGGTGGCCTGCTGTCGTCGTATGTTTTCTGGCAAGTTGCAGGGTTGCAATGTTGTGGGGTTGCAATGTAGTCGGGCGTGTTTCATAATGTACGGTGTGATTTCCCACGCACACCTGTAGGAGTGGGGTGAAATTCCCGGTTTGGGTATCTTTGTTAGAGGTGGCGACACTGGTCCTGGCAGGGGCACGAAGAGGCGGTTGAAGCTTATGAATTTTGAAAATGGGAGGAAGGGGAAGAGGGGATAAACGCCGGAATCGTGCATATGCGAGCTCGACACGTCTTCGTAACTTATTGCTCTCTAGGAGGTTGGCAATGTTGGTACGTTGGGCGGTAATAATCTTTTCCGCGCTGGAAATTTTTTCTTGGGCGGCAACAAACTCGGCAGTTATGGGGGCACAATTTTTGGCCAGTCGAGTACGTTCCTTCTTGTTAAGGTCGATTTTGTGTTGACCCACACCTAGATGGAAAGCAGGATCATCAAAACGATACGTTTTAGGCTTTTTCTTGGAGTGTGAATCCAGGCCCTGAGAGATGAGAGTGGTTGGCTTAGCAGGCCGAGTTTTAAAAGTTTTGTAGTCGTGGATGGTAAGGAAGAAGTAAGGCAACTTCCAGAGTCGATAGTGTTGCTCAAACGAGGGGTGTTAAGGTCCACGGGAGTAACAGGTTTGGTTAGAACTGGGAGTGTCACTGGCGTTGACGGAGATTTGGAAGACGATTTTGCTTTGTCCCTTTTTTCTTTACGTTGAAGCGATCTCTTGGCAGCGGCGGCGTTTTTCTTCATGTTGACAGCCCAGTCATGAGGTAAGATCGTTTTGCAGCTAGAACAGGGGTCAGAATAATAATTGCATGTCCGATCATTCTGACAGGAAGGATGGGGGTCGTATCGTTTAATCTTCGAGAGAATCGGAGCACAATTGCAGGTGTAGGGATTCCGTAGAGGCGGGCACTGTGACTTCCCCCCGCGTGTCCGGACCATCGTAGAAGCTGACATGGTAAGGAGGATCCAGCGCGGGAACGGTGTAACAAAGAGTGGTGGGAAAACGCGGCGAGTCGAAGAAGAGCGTGGGGGGGGGGAGGTTGGGCAGGTTAATCAAGATAGTGGCAGGTCTGAACGGATGGGGTGCGCGGTAGAAGGCCCCGGGAAGAGGTTGGGTAAGCGGTGGGGGGGGGGGGGGGATGTCAGCCGCAGTCGGTTACCCACCGCAGACAAGCGGTAAGTCATGATGGGCCCGTTGAAGAGTTCAGATGAAGCGAGAGCCGGTTTGTTCGGCAAGTTTGATGACAGCTTTGGTGCAAGGACGAATGCACAGATGACGTGGAGGGCATGGTGGTTCCCAGCGGAGTCGTGTGGATGACGGGCGCAGGTGGCGTACGGGAGGGAAGATGACGCCGTAGCTTGTGGTTAAATGACAGGCGAACGACGAACGGAAACGACTAACGATGAGTGTGAAGATGAAGGCGGACGGGCAGCACACGGCAACCGAAGCAGGTGGCGTAGGAGTTCAGGCAAGTGTACGAATGACGAACGGGCTGTGAATGGCGAACAACGAACGACAAATGAAGAACAGGCAGTTGAAGGGCGGCAGGGAGCACAACGAATGGCGGCAGGCGGGGTCGCAGTTCCACGCAATGGTATGTGGGCGATGAACGGGCTGCGAACGGCAAACGGTCTGAGAACGACGAACGGAAGTGGAGAGGAGAGCTTCTTTGGGCGACGGCTGCGACGAGAGCTTGAAGAAAAGAGATGGCATGAGCGGTAGCCAGACCAACGACGGAAGCGGCGTCCCATCAGTGAATCTTCATGGTCGGTAACAGGGAGTGGGAACATGACGCCATAAGGCTGCGAGCGAAGAAAAGGCTGTGAGCGGCACTTGAAGATAGTTGGGCCAAGCAGGGGTCCACTAGGTGATTGCGAGTGGTGAAACGGTGAATAGAAACATGGCAGATTTAGTGAGGGTATCCACGCCGATTGTTGTGAGCAGAGCGTCGGGAATGATGAGAGCCAGTGTTAAGTCAGGATGTCGAAGAACGTGGTGGGCGTGATGGGTTGGAAGGACTGAGAACATCAAGTTAATGGTTCACCGGTGTGATGTAAAAGCGTTGAGGCAGCGGTCGGTGAACGGCGGTTCCATGTCGGTTAGATGACAGGGTGGCGGCGATAGCCCAGCAATGACGGCTGAGAGAAGCGATGGTGTAGGCAGTAGCAGACGGTAACATGGTGACAAATGATGAGCGGAAGACCTCTTCATGTAGCAGCAGGTCTTGCGAACGGGAACGACGAACGGAAGACCTGTTCATGTAGTGGCCGGTCTTGCGAATGGGAACGGGAGACTTCTGCATGTATAGGTCAAGTCATGCGAACGGGAACAATGAACGGGAAAGACGAACGAAGATGACGAACGGGAGACCTCTTTATGAATTGGAGGGTCAAGCGAACGGGAACGACGAATGACGAACAAGAACGACGAACGGAGGACTTCTTCGCGCAGAGGTACGACAATCAACAGTTAAGGATGTGAGGAGCACGAGGGATGAGTGACAGAAACAATTTCCGAGTGGCCGGAGGAGAACGATGTAAGGAGCAGACAGCGGTGGCGAACGAGCGGCAGTCTCCTACCAAGAAGGTGAACTTCCTTGTGCAGCAACGAACAGCAGACGAGCAGACGAACGGTGAAGCTTCACTCGTCTGGACCTTCTTACCCGGGTGAGAACGGCGAACGCGAACGGAGGATCTCTCAGAGGTGGCGGGTCTTGTGCGAACGGGAACAGCGAACGGGAACGACGAACGGAAGCCCCTTCGTGTAGCGGCCGGCGGACTGCGGGAACGGCGATGAGGGTGGCGTGCGCAGCAAGTGAAGCCGAACGATGAACGTCGAACGAGAACAAGCAGGAGTATTCCTTGTGAAAAAGGTGAACGGCGAGCGACGAACGGTGAATGCTTCACATGCTTGGGCCTCTTCACCGGACTGAGAACGACGAACGGAAGACCTCTTTAAGTGCTGGGTCTTGCGAACGGGAACGACGAACGGAAGACCTCTTCATGAAGTGCAGGGCCTTGCGAACGGGAATGACGACCGAGGACAAACATGCAAGGACCGCCGAATGCGACAGGAGTGCTGGCGGTGTGATGAGCTTGAAAGACCGCCGAACAGGAACGACGAACGATGTGATGGGCTTCAAAGATTGGCGCACGGTGAACGATAGCAATGGATGAATGTAACAAGATGGAGGGTAACAGAGCGAAGCAACCGTGGCGGTTGCTTGGAGGAAAAGAGATGGCAACTGGCTTGTCCATTCGCCATTTATAGGAGGCCTGCGCACACGACGCATGCGCAGTGGGTGTGCGAACTGGGGGTATCAGGTTTTTATTTCCTCCACGGTAACAAGCACTCAGGAACTGAATGCAAGAAATTTACAGGTAGTGTATTTTTCTTTCCGGCAATTAGAAACTAAGAACTTTAATTCAACGTTATGGCAACCAAACTCCCCGCTCTACGCCTATAGCGATTTTGTCAAAACGTCGTTATTGTCAAATTGTATCCATAGGCAGAGACTGGGTTCGTTAGCCATTACTTTGACAAACATCTACTAACAATTAAGACTGCTCTATTTTATAAAATTTTGTATATATATTTTTTTTTTAAAGAAACAATATCCTCTACAGATGTGACATTGTGTTTTTATATTCATCCAATTTTTTCTTCATGTTGGACATAGATTAGCCAATATTAAAAAAAAAAAAAGGCTAAGGCTACGAAAAAAAAAATAGTTGTTTGTCAGGCCCTGCCTGGCGGTCAAATTTGTCCCTTGTCGATGCTTTTTATTTGCTAGTTCAAGCTAAATTTATTACCGTTACAAGGAAAAGCAATTCAGTTTGCTGAAAATAAGTATTATTTAGCCTAAATTAACCACATTTCAGCTCCGTAAAATTAAGTGTTTTGCAAGTTTTTCCGTAAAATTAAAATGCAAGTGTTTTGAGCAGTTGAAAGTAAGACTTGAGTTACTTCCAATAAAATAAAAAATAAAATAAAAAGCCTGGTGGCCTGGTTACTTTTTGAATGAAAATACCCGAGAAACAAACTTATTTCTTTTCACGGCCTAAACTTTAATTTTATATCTCAAATATTTATTTTAAGGATAAGATTTTTTTTGGGGTCCAACATCCTGGTTAAATTTAAACAGCCTCAGCCATGGCCAACCATATTTAAAAAAAAATATCCACCACAAGTATACTCATATACAAAGACATTCAGGTTTAATACATCACTCACCGGGCACTTCTTCCTCTTCTGTTACAGCTGATCCGGCTAAGGTAGAGTCAGACGCTCCTCCTAAAAAAAAAAAAAAAGAACTTTTTTTAATAAATATCAAGGAAAACGAAAAAGAGAAAAGCGAGACTTATATTTTACTAGCATTCGTTCACTGCACGAGCCTTACAGAACACAGGACTGAACAAACCTTTTCGGCAAACTCTTGTTTTTGAACTTTGATAAATTGTTCCCACTAAATTCAATATTGTTCATTTTTGGAGAGATCCAAGTTTGTGTGTCCATAGCAATACAGGTGTGCAGTTCCAAGGGTTCAGTAAATATTAAAACACTTCCAGTCACTGCTTCCAAAACCAAGATATTTTTGTTCAACGATTCGTTTTCTTTAAGAACTTACGATAAGAGTTAATGAAGAGTCTCGAGCCCTAAAACTTTCCCTGAATGCTAGCAATCACAACACAGAACTCCAGTAACAAATTTTCTTGCGATATTACTACAGCAGATTGCCTGAAGACCATTACAGAACCCATTAGAAAGATTAGGTCTCAATCTTAACCCTATAAGTAATTTTAAGGAAGGGGTGTGATCAGCCAGATGATTAATGATTTTTCAGATTCATACAATCAACAATTTACAATTAATTAATTTACCTCTTTTGTGGCCAACAGCTTGAACATTACTTGCTAATCGGCGAAGATGTGTAAGGCTATCAGCACCAAGTTGATTTAAGATACCCGGTAACATCTCTGTGATCTCTGAAACACAATAACAATACATCAAAATTAACCAAAATAGGAGAAAAAAATAAAACGTCATTTTCCATTCCCCAGCCTGATAAATCTGTTTTTATTCCAAATTACTTGCCCAATTAACAATTTACATTGTCTGCTTAAGACGGAATTTCCGGATAGAATTAAATCCCTTAGTTTCACCCGTACCAACATACTCTTATAAGCAGGACCCAGGTGCCTGAAGTGCCAAGCATGTGCGGACTGGACAATATATTGATTGTAAGGGCGCTCAGTCAATGGCAACAATGAAGGAAGGCAGGGTGGATTAATTGGCTAGGTATTCAGGCTGGGGAATGGGAAATCGCACAAGTTTATCCCAGAATACCGCCCCAATTAAAAATTCCCAATGCTAAGACTTTGACAACAAGGACGGCGGGTGTTGCCGTCATTACCTCCCGGGTTACTTGGGATCCTTGCAACTATCTCTAAGGTAGTGCGAGGTGAAAGTTGTCTCGCATTTCTGGGAGGCAGCCGGAAGGATTTCCTCCATAGATAATGTGTTATAGGCAGCTGAGGACTTGGAGAGCGCTCAAATTTCGTGGGCAATTTTCTTTAACTTATCTGAAGCTGCAGTTTCACAGTAAAGCAAGCGACTGCCCCGATACAAGAAACCAGCATGGCAGGGGTGATTTAACCAGTGCTAGAGTAGAGGGGAAGGAAGAGGTATTGAAAACACAGGTAACTGGGGTTTAGTGGTAAATTTTAGACATCAGATGGAGAAATTAACACTTCGCCACACACATAGAACTAAATGTTTGCAGTTAGTTCTACGTGTGTGGTCAACGGTAAATCTCTTTCTCTCAGGAGAGGTACGTCCGTCCTTTTCTGCAAGTTTCGGTCTTTAGTGGATTCATGGTAAAATCAAAGAACTCTTACAGGACACTGCAATCTGTCATCTGCATCCTCAGTAACGAGTCCTAGAGCAGGAATGAAGAAAGATTTGGAATTAGAATTTATTTTCCTGGGCTCAAACACTTGTTCCCACAAATGGGTACGCAAGCGCAAAGTAACCAGAGATCTCATTTTTCTTGACCGTTCCTGATGAAGATTGGTGATAAACAATCGAAAATTTGCAAGATACGGACAGTATCCTGTTATTGAAAGTGAACGTGACGAGTAATTTCTGTGTTCAAGATATATCCATGGAGTTTCAAAGTAATTTCAGTAAGGTTTATTTTGTGGTTATATTTTAGTTTTTGCTAAATAATTCAATAACAATTTGAGCTACTTGATTCAGTAGCACCCAATGGATAGCTCTTGAAAAAACGGTTCGAATGGTGTTTTGAATACCGAAAAATCGGTCGACTCAGCAGTTTTACTTTGGTTTAAGTTCTTGACAAATACAGTTCGATCAAGCAGAACCACAAAACTACTGAACACACAAAAACCAGCCTATAAAATGATTAGTAACATGGTGACACCCCAATTCAAAACTGGACTGGAAGCAACCTGGAAAAAATTCCTCCCCTCACCACCAACTAAGAAGAAAGAAACTGATGAAGAATCCTCGACTAAGAGCAATGCCAACACCAGCCTGGAATGCAGACTCAAGGCCTACTGTGATGTGATGAGGAGGGAGTTTTGAATTTTGAAAGTTCATTGGGTTTGGAAGGATTGTTGAGTGTGGGTGCTAGTGACCCGACTGGCTGAAGAAGACAACCAGTAAAGGTTGTCGAAAATTATCAAGTTTTGAGGTGAAAACCTTTGTAAACCTTTCACTCTTTGTTCTGCATGATCGAACTGTTGAGTATTTGTCTCGAATGGTGTATTCAAACTTCAAAATTGGTCAAAATTTGAGCGAGTTACGGATTTGGACGTGCCTATTAAGACAAAAATAAGACTAATACAAGAAAAAATAGGAGCGCTTGAAAGTCAAGAGGTTAAATAAAATTTCAAACTAAGTATTTACTCCTGTAACTTGTACTGCACTTGTTTTGCACTGTAATGTTGACGGGCGTTGTCTGTGTCACCGCTCTATAGGGAAAAGTTTGTCCAGTTTTGCTTCGGCTGTCGGAAATTGTGATGAGTGTATGTCTCGAACTATTGTTTGCCATCTCATGCAGCGTTTGGACCGGTTTGATTACGTCCGCTTTGTTGAAGAGTCAGGCTCGTTATTCATACTACAGGAGCTAACAAATTGCAAATAAATTATCATGGGATTCAACTAATCGGAAATTTCATCTTAAAACTCTCAATGATAAGCCAAACTTTCATGTTTGGCACCATCCTTTCGGTGATGGTGGGGGAGAATAGAGGGGGGCGGGGGGATAGAGAAAGAACTTACGTTTGGTTTCATTTTGCCCAGAAATAGCAAATGTGTTGGCTGTCAATGATGCCTGCACCTTTGGGTTGTTGAAATGGATGACTGTTCCATCGTCTTTGATCATGTTCACCTATAAGAAAATAATCATTAACGACTGTAATTTTACCTTATTTGAATTAAAGTCAAGATGCAAGCCAAATTCAATGAAAGAAATAACGGGAACATTCAATATGATTAAACCAGCAGTAGTTTCTTCCAAAATCAGTATCTGGTGAACAGAAGTTTATTTCCAGTTTCTTTTTAATTCTTTCTGTTAACAATTAAAATGACGCCTACTATTGCCTGTGCGAGTCCGTCTATGCAATCAGTTTATGGTTTTGCTAACTGGTTATCCGGTTCATGCAACTGGTTTTTCCGGTTTCGCCACTTGCCATAAGGAAGGGAAAATCGCAGGTTGACGATGGAAGTTTTGGCACTACCATACTCACCAAGATGAGTTGGAACAAAGCCTGGTGATTAAATGGCCATATTAGAAGTGAACGATTTGTAGCGTTGCATCTAGAATTTTACGGGCTCCACTGTCTATAGTTCAGCTTTGATGAAGCAGTAACAAAAATTTACATAAAATTTACTTAATGGAACGCTGGCTCCCAATCCGCCGTCGAATAAAGTTTTGTTTTGGTTGTACTACTGCAGTAAAAGAACTATTTTTATGTGCCACATGTACTGCACTTGTTTAATAAGAAGAGCGGCCGCTTGGCAACATGATAAACAGCCAGCAAAATTACCCGTTAGTGCCGTTGCACTGCCTTTTAAACTACTCAATATCATTAATGAAGAGGAGGGGTTTCCACTGTGGCTTCCGAAAGGGTTGGTTTGAAGTCGGTTTTGGCTTAGGTTTGCGCGAGATGTCCAGATGAGGTGCGAGAGTTGGGATCTGTTCCCTGAAGAGTGTTTCGGATTCGTGAAGGGGTAGGTTGTGAAGGATATGCTAGGTGGAAGTGTTCAAATTTGATGTAGTCCCGAGAGTGATGTCCCGTAGGAGCAAAGTGGAGTTAAATAGGGCTCTGGTGAACCAATTGGAACTGTGGAAAGTGGCAAAGGACATTTTCTTAAATAGTTCAGAGAGTAAAAGGTGAAGGTGCTTGATGTTGTGTTTGCTTGATTCGAGATAGTCTTTCGCATAGGGCAAGGACATAAGCCTGAGAGGCGGCACGGAGGCCTTGGCGAAGAATCTTGTCATTTTCCTTAAGAACTGCAGTTGGAACTTCAGCACGTTTTGGGATGAACATGGCGGCTCCAAAATTCATTTTAACTTCAGTTGCCGAGAATTCGAATTTGTGATAGGTTTCAAATTGTCTTGGATTGGAGGCACTGTCGCCGGAGGATTGAAAGAACCAGGATTCACGGCCTGGGCGAGGCGGCGGTTCTTTGTCTAATCCCAACGGTTCGCCTTTGCTTAAAAGGGATCCACCGGTCCTAAGTAAGGTGGTGAGAAGTGAGGTGGATTGGCCGATCCAGGCTCGTAGCTTGTTGTTTCATTCCCTTAATCCAAAGCGAAGCCAGTTGTCCGTCCTAGGTTCTTCTTGGAGGGTGGAGTTGGGTCAGGTTTGTAGAGAAAATCGTCGGGAACAATGGCTTCCACAGCCTTAAAGAGGTTGAAAATCGGGATGGCTGAGGAATCGGTGTCAGCTTGAAGGGAGTCTTCGTAGGGGTCAAGTGGTTAACGCTCAAGGTTTACTTGTGGTAAGGTGCTTTGGCGTGCTGCAAGGGCCGAGGCTGAGTCGAGACCATCATCAGGGTGGATGACGGCATTTAGTAGACCCTGAAGGTCGAGTGGCAAGGTGCGTTTCCTTTTGCTTGGTAAAGGGGAGGTAATGGGAATCGATTTCCTTTTGTGGGAATCGTTGTCAGAGGATGTAACCCAGTCGCGTATATAAGTGTTGTGTGTAGAGGGAGGGGGGGGGGATGAGGCTTAATGGCGCGTCAACAGCTTGGTAGAGGGAGGAGGAGATGGGTTGGTTGGTTTGGACTTTTTAAGAAAAATCCCTTTTAGCACGGTCCATTAGGCGCTGGATTTCGTCAGGTGATGAGAGGTCCAAGGGTTTACGATAGTGTTCTCTGGCCTAGGAGAGGTTGACGACAGTTCGAGGGTATGGAGCCAGAAGGTTCTATGTGCTTTGAACTAAATGTTGGTTCAAAGCACATAGTATTGTTTAAATGAATTGTTTTTCTTTTAAACAATTAAAACCTGCAACAAACCTAAGCTTTATTTTTCACCACTGTTGCTTTCATTCCAACAAGAAGCTTAGATTTGTTGTAGGTTTTAATTGTTCAAAAGAAAAACAATTCATTTCCCAACGTTTGGTTCAAAGCACATAGAACCTTTTGGCTCCATACCCTCGAGTTGACGTTGGCCACAAGGCACTGGTGAAGTTGTTGAAAGGAGCAGCAGTAATTGATGGTTGTGTAGGGGACGGTATAGCAATGATGCTGGGGTCTACAGGAGCCGGGCTGGTTGGAGGAGTCGAGATTCGCTGAACTGAAGAGTCCATTGTGAAGCAGGGCTTTCGGTGAAGGCTTTACTTCGGTTTCGGTAAAGGCTAGCAAGATCCTCTTCCCTTGAGGCGTTGATTCCACTTGAGTTCCAGAGAAGGTGTTGGATGAAGGCTGTCGGTGAAGGCTTCGGGCACTTTCGGTGTGCAGATACAGCAGGAGAAGCGATCCGTCTACGACGAGAGCATGAGGAAAGTGATGGCCGGCCAGCGCGCCGGTCCCGCTTTATAGGACAGCTGCGCATAACACATGCGCAGTAGGGTTACGCACTGGTCTATCTGGAGAGCGAAAAAACCTCAAGCAACTAAAAGCACTCAGGAACTGAATGCAATCAAATTTACAGTTGGCAGAAATTTTCGTGACAACGACTAGAAAACTGATTTGCCCAGCCTTAGTAATAATGTTGTGGCAGTCTGATAAAGACAGGACCTTTTTTTTTTAATCGGTCGTATTTGTTTGATTTTGAATTTGAGCTTGATTTTATGTGGTAAACATCAACAAACAAACAAACATGGTGAAAAGTTAAGAAAATGGCAGAAATTTGTGCAAGTAGTCAGACCCCACACTCTTTAGGTAAGCTTTACCGGGATTTTTGTGCAAAAGACCCAGTGGACTTGAGACGGCTGGCAAAAACCACAACCTAGAGAACAGTCGTCTAAGTGCAAAACCTTAAAGCAAATCGTCGGTTTTGGGAGAAATGTAGGGTGCTCAATTTTGTCAGATGCCCTTCCAAAAGAAGCTAACACCAATGGGAACCAAAATGAGTCTCCCACAGCCTCTTCAGATTGTTCACGGAAAATTTAGCTTAACGCTTTTTTTTTTTAAACACTGTCTCTTAGTTTAAGTATAACCATTAGGTTAAGAATAACCAAAGATGCATAAAAGAATACAGGTTAAATTCACAAAATGAAACTTCTTTCACTTATCACGAAAATGACTTACCTCCTCAATTCCAGGAATCATGTTTACAGATAATTTCTTCAGAGAGCTTTGAAGCTTCTTGTCATCTGTCATCGCCGTCCGGTGGACAATCTTCTTCTTTCGGCGAGCTGTTCCCTAAAGACATAGTACTGAATTTAGCAAAACAGCATGCAGCCCAAGGGAGGTGGCAACTGATTAGGAACCAAGCCACTCTAATACTAATACTCTGCCTGTATAACCTTGAGTAAATAAGAACAAGTGCCTTTATTTAGGGCTAGGGTGTTTGCTAATATCAACTTTAGGCCATAAAAAAAAGCAAAGATGGTTCTCAAGCCTTGACCGCACAGATCTTTTTGACGTAAAATAAAAAAAGAACTAAAAATGGTCCTTCGCGAGAGACGAAAATATAAAATTACCATTCTTGTCGTTAAATAATTGTTATGGAGACGTAGTAAGCAGAATTATGAAGCAGTGTTTTTTATTTTACCCAAAACAAAAAGTAATTCCCTAAAATGTAATGGAAAATAGGACAAAAAATTAAAAAGAAATTTCCGCTCGCACAGATTACTTAGGCAAAAGGCCCGAGAACCAACTTTCTTTTTTTAAATGGCCTTACTGATCCGGTTTTAAAAATGATACCTGTTTTGTGTGTGTCAAGAGGGGGGGCACAGAATTGTACCAACACGGAGTTATGTTAACTTGGGAATTTTTTTAAATTCTGACCCGTGTTGGACCCGGAATTACATTAACTCCGGGTTCGTGATTTGATTTAAAAGTGTCTGAAATAATCCGGAATTGTAGTAACACGGAATTGCAGTAGCACGGTTTCTAACGTTGTATGTATAGCCGCAGCGATCACGGCAGCGCGAGTGAGGCAGGGGACGTTATTTTTCATCAACAAAATCAGGAGTTACGGTAAATACGTGTTACCACAATTCAGGATTATTTCAGACACTTAACGCAAATCACAAATCCGGAGTTACTGTAATTCCAGGTCCAACGCAGGTTCAGAATTTTTTAAAAAATTCTGGAGTTAACGTAACTCCGTGTCGACACAATTCCGGCACCCGTCAAGTATCCTTAAAAGTCCAATAATTATTGAAATGAAAATATTTTAAATGGTGATGAAGAAAGTAGATATTCAATTAACTCAGCAAAATTCCACAAACATCATGTCATTTTCTCAAACGGTTTCACAGAATCTACATTTCAGCAAAAGTCACTGATACCGATCCGATGCCCCAATATTGCCAACTGATGGTATCGGTATCAATGCAGCACTCGTGTTTAATTTGGTATTTTTAAACAAAATAATACGTGCCGATTTCCACTTAAAATAAGTTCTTTCCTTTTTTCTTTAAGAAATCCATGTGGGCAGGAGGAAAGATTTCAATTTATTTCATTTTTCAACTATACTTTTTGCTTTATATATTTTTAAACAGGGTAAAATGAATGCCACCTCATAATTTTCATTTTCATGTGCACAAAAATTATTTTATATCGTCATGCCTCATTAAGTACCCTATTTGATTTGCAACTGCATATTTGCAATTGTAGCATGTTTTTTTTTTCATATCTTGTCAAAAAGTCGGGGCGTTGGGGCCAGACAACCAACTTTCATTCTATTTTGAAATTTTGCAAATCCACCTACATTCCAAAGAAACAAGGTATACATTTTATTTTCGAGTGACTGGTTTGATATAGCCTTTTTCACAGAACAGCCTTTTATTTTCACAGAACAGGTTTAACAAGAAGCTGCACAAACACTGTGTTTTAAGCAGGTTTTCGACATACTTTCCAACATGTTTACATTGTTTAGAGTATTCAATTTACCTTTCCTCCTATACGGACTTGAGCTTGGAGCTTGCTTAACTTCTCAGCGTTCATGGTGGCTACGAAAAAAAGAATTCAAATAAAATACAAATTTAAAGTAGACATGAAAGGTAACAATGAATTCTGTGTTAACAGCTGTTAATTAAGCAGTTGTACCCAACAGCCGAAGGGTAACTATGAAGGTTGCTCCACATCAAGACTGCAAGTTTTACATTAGGGAACAATGGGAGAGTTAGGATTAAGTCAACCATACACGCTAAATCTGCCGAAGTGTCTCGTATCCAGAAATGCACCGTGTTAATGCACCATATTAACAGTTCTGACAAATCTACGGTCCACCCCCTAAAATGCATTTAAGTCAGAAATTGCAAAATTACCCAGCTAGTTACAGCTCTGCTGCCCCTCCCACCCGCAACGATTTCTGACCTTAAAGCATTTTAGATCGTAATTTTTTCTGCTAAAAATTGACTAAAAGCTACATACATTCAAGGAAATCAAAGTCTTGTCCCCTTAAATCGTGAGTTTTCCGCAACAAAATTAACTAAGAGCTACACACATAAAGCAAACTAAATTCGAAAATTCAAGACAGCAACGCTCAATCTCACAACACGGAAATCAGGTGTCCTAGATACCAGGATACGGTACATTTTGCAATGAATGAAATGACGTCAACAAAATGATTTGTTATTGGTTCATGGTTCGTACCAATTTAGCAGAGCCAATCTTGTATGTGCAAAGTACGCAGTAATGTGGTTACCTGGACAGTCAACCACTTAAAGAGGGACAACTGGGACGCTTGGGACCGATAAACATTTTCGATTTACAACCAATATCAAATACCTTTTAAGTATCAAATTTCATAAAATCACAGGACCAAAAAGCTAAAATAAAACAAGAAATACAAAAGCACTGTATACTAAAAATTGACAGAAAATGTACAGGTACGCAAAAGTTTTAAAAACAAACTCAAGGTTTCTTGGCATCAACGAGACTATTTGGTATCCAAATTCTGATTTTACAAAAATTAATTAAGTATGTAGCTATGCTATTTGGTAGCCTTATGACAATTAAGGCACGAAGTTTAAATATCCAGTCCTTGGATAGCCTACTAGGGATGTGCTAGTAGAATAATTTTAATTCGAGTCGAGCAGAGTTCCAGTATTTACTGAACGTAATTAGTTTGTGTGCAAGTTTTGTGAGGTTGCACTTACACATTCCCCTGTCCCAACGCAGTGCGACCAGCCACGCCAGGCTGGAAGAGCAGCAGATTGAACAGAGAGCGCGCATGCGCGGGAACAGAGCAGTCAGTCTCTTGGGAGACACTTGTACGTTGGAAAAGAAGCACAATTAAAACAGGTTTCAAGTCAAAGCTCGTGAGTTCTCTCCATCCACCAAAACATCACGAAAACCCAGGCAAAGTAGTGGCGAGAGTTGGCGACCGTCAGGAGATAGCAAATATGAAGAAATCGAACTTTGAAAGCAGCGGTAACCAACGATCATGGGCAGTTCGCCATTCTCAGTTTTTTTGTAATTTATTTGGCTAACAACAACTAAAATGCTGCTTAACTGACTGCAGGGGGTCGAATTTCCAAATTTTGAACCAGGTGCAAATTTGCACCCCAAATTTGTAATTGGGGTGCAAAATCAAAATGTAAACCAACACTGTGGTCTCTTATTTTATAGCCATTGAAAATTTTAATATTCAGCATCTCAATATATCTACTGTTTTCCTGCACTTTGCTTTAAACTCACTTATCTTCACTATGCAACTGAAAAACCTATGCTATACACATAGTTTAATCAAATGCAAAAAACGGAGTTTAAATTCTTTGGAAAGAATAGTGTAACAGGAAATCTAATTCAAAGCTGTTTAAAATGCCGCAAACTGCAAGTCTTTAGCTTGTGCGGTTCAAAAGTTATGAAAAATTCAACTTTGGTGTGCAATTTTGCACTCAAGAGTTGCTTCTGGAGTGCCAAGTACAATTTTAGGAGTGCAATTTGCACCTGTGCATCCGAATATTTCGACCCCTGTGACTGTGTGGATTAATTTATACCACTGGCAACTTGGCAAGCTCTCGAGACGATGAATTTGTTGTAATGAAATGTTAAAATTGATCACAAATTGGCACACTTTCAGCAGATTAAGAGTTTTTCTAGTATGGATGCAAGCAATGAACTTAGTTGGAGTTAAAGTTGCATACTTGGCTGACTCAAATTTTTGGAGTGTAGCACATCCTGACGGAAAACCACACACGTCCAATCTTCACGAATGTGAATTATGTGGCACTCTCCATTTGGCCAGAAGTAGGGATGGCACGATGATCGATAAATTTTTTTGTCGATTATCAAGCAAACCCCGATGGTTAAATTGTCATTATCTCGGAAACCGTAATAGCTAGTAACAAGCGGTTTGCGGCGTTGCGTGTGGAATTACAAAGGCTCTCCAACCAAGTGTGCAATACTGTTACTAGCCACTTTAGATGATTGGAGAGTTAGAGGGACTTTCTCAATGGCTAATTTAAATTAGGCTCCTACTGAGATGGCACCAATGGCAACATCAGGAAGCTAGTTCCAAGGTGCTACCACCCTCATCGCAAAAGAATTTCGTCTACACGTCAAGACTCGAGCTTGAATGCATGACCACAAGTTGAATGGTAAGTATTGAATTCAAAAGAGGTAAGTCCGAAAGAAGACCTTGAACAATCTTATAAGTTATATGTATGTATTTAGTCTGATTTCATCCTTCGAAGTTCAAGTGGCTCTTGAACTTCGGAATTGTGCATATATTTCAATCAAGTTAATGACTTGAGAATGTTCCAGAGTAAGCATGTTGACCTTTTTAAAGTGTCTCTAGACCCGCCCTCCGCAAACGATCAGCGGGGGAAAGATTCCGAAATCCCAACAGGCTACGTGTGAACTGGGTTGGACCGATTCCAGGATGTCAATGTCCTGCAGTATATATGGAGACCAAGCCGGGTTTGCGTGTTGCAAGAGCGGTCTCACAAAGATCTTAAAAGCCCACATATGAGCCGCTAAATTTGCAGAAAGTAAAACAGTCTCACAATAGCCAAACAGTGAAAAGTATTTGCAGTGGGTTGTTGATTAAATCCTGGGAAAACCAGACACCCAGTCACAGAGGAAAATACTGTATCAGATTCTGACAGCTTACATACCCAATACTTGGATTTGTAAAGCCTATATGGAGGCAACAGCATTTGGCAAAGGAAATAAGCAACTGCCATTCCATCGATCATTCATAAACAGAATTTATCTCATTTACTAAGTTAACAGTTTCCGTGGCACACAATTTCGGATCCAAGTTTGAAGCAGTCTGCAAAATTTAGCTTCAAACAATTTACAAGGTTGATGTAGATTCGTCGAAGTCGAGGTTGTAGTTGTTGAAGTCGTTCAAGTTATGAACACCACTGGGCTAGTGTTGCACGGTAAATCGGTACTCACGGTATCGAGGGTAAAAAAAAAATAAGGTGTCAGTATCGTTCCTTTTTTAGCACCACGGTATTACCGTGATGCTGACGACCATTCACGAACCAGCTTTACTCTTTTTTATGGCAGCAATTCTTTAAACTAAATTCGCACAAATAGGCGCCGATACGGAGGTGTGAAATTTGCATGAGGGAGTGAAATATCTGATCCCACTGCTAGGCAGATGAAGTGCCCACATTTCAGAAGGGGGTGGGGGAAGCAGCTCCTCAGTAACAAGCGTGTCCCAGCG
>JAHWFP010032144.1:17903-42189 GCA_023313725.1 Lithobius niger
CACCCCTCTCGAATGTGAAGCCAATAGCAGTCGCCACTTGGCCAGTAGACCTTACAAAGCACTCGCCATTTCACAATTTCTACTCGCCCCATACCAATGACATCTTGCACAATGCATGGTTTTTCTAATTCATGCATTTACGAAATTGTAGAATTCTCTTTAACCCCAGTATTAATGAAGATAAAGCAGTTACGTAGCCTTTAGAAATCTGAGCATAACGCCGCAAACCGTTCGTCTCTAACTTGTACTGTTCCCGAGATAACGCTCTTCGAGTGTCATTCTCTATTGCTAGTCGCCATTTTGGCGAGTAAGGCTAAATTTCAGGTCGTCAACTACTGATTTCCATTCGCCAAATGGCGAGTGGCGACCGACATTGGAGATGGTTGCCCAGCGTGTTTGTGTTGTCGATGCCATAATAGCGTTCAATCAAGAAGAAAGCGAAGTCACGCTATTAGTAAAAAAAATAAACGCAAAGAGCCATATTCGAGTCTTTTGTGCTCAAGTGGATAATACGAAAAATTATTTCCTAAATTACCGCGATATTACCGTAAACCGCCCTTTTCAGAACCGTACCGTACCGTCCTGTAAAAACTTAATACCGTGCAACACTGCACTGGGCCGAGAGGAACTCCTTTTTTTACCAGGAGCGAGTCAGTGTCATCGATTCTCACCCGTTGTGTACGGCCAGTTATTAATGCATTTATCCACTGAAGGTTAATTTTGGCTTTCGGCGAGCATTTCAGTCGGTAGTACTACAATTATTTTTCGCACACAACCGACTGAAATGCTCGCCGAAAGTCAAAATTGCATCAAAAGGTGCACCAATAACCAGTGAGCTGGTCCACAACTCAAGGACCAGAAGTAGTTCGATTGTTGCGGATCTGTTTGACATAAAGCCACATCGGTCTGCATGCAAGAGTTTCTCATCCATACAAAATGATATCTTATTTCTTATGATGGATTCCATTTACTTAATTGGGATAGCACTAGCAGTTAACGCAATCGGGTGATAATTTTTTGGGGCTGAAGCATTTCCCTTTCTAAACATTGGAACAACAATAGACCGTTTCCACACAGACAGTAATGTTCAGCGTTTAAAGGACAAGTAAAAAATTTTGATGAGAGGAAAAAAAATTCCTGCCCAATTTGTTAAAGAAAAAAGCAGAAAAGTCTTCCAAGTCCGACTGCGTTACTTGGTTCGAGTTTATTAATAGCAGTCAAGATTTCGCCAATTGTGAATGTAACTGAATTTAATTGTGAATTTAACTGAATTACACAGAGATGAAAAGGGACTGTTGGATGCAAATGGTTAAGATTCCACTGTCAACAATTCTATTTTTCAAAAATATTTTAAAGGTTAGCCTTTTCAGTACTGTCTGTCGCATATACGTCATCGAACAGTAGGGATGAGATTGATTTAACAACCCAGTTTTACGTTTAAACAGACATTATAGACCAGCCAAGTTGTCCTCAGCAATTACAGCTTTCTCTTCTTCTGAATGCCAGTTACCAACCATCTCAACATAGAGATTTTTACAAGCATTATAATTTTGTAGATTAAGGGTTGATGGATTACCTCCCCAGAAGCAGAATTTTCTGCCACTGTCGGCGACATCGATTGTCGGGAAAAAATTATCTGCAGCTAATCTGTTTTTTTTCCGTATGGTTACCACATATTTTTTGGTTTTTACTGAACAACTTTTCATTGCTTTATCAGGGTTCAGAAATTTTTTTAATTCTCAATTTCCCTGACACTTCCAGGTTTTCCAGATGCTTCCAATGGCAATTTCCAGGTGTTTACAAGATGTTTAGGCAGATGGAAACAGGCAGTATATCTAATGTTTTTCTTAATATTTATACGAAAATATTCCAACACCTCAGAAAATAGTTGTTTAGAGACTTTCCAGACGGGACTAAACTTATTTACATCACAAATATTGGCACTAGCCTAAGATTTAGCTTATTGAAGTTATGCCTAAAATACATGAACATTTAGAGCACAAATTAAAATATTTGCTACTATCCTAGGATTTTTCTTCTGATCTGCTAATTGAATGGAACTTACAGATCCGACACAAAGGCATTTTTCAAATTTCCCTGTCTTTTCCGTGATTTAAAAAAAATTTGTTTTCCCTGAGATTTCCAGGTTCTCCAGGTTTTGTCCCTGTTTATCCCATTGATCTGGCTCTTCCACCAACGGAACGGCCTCGTCGGGACGATTAAAATGGTGTATTGGATGTCCATATCGGTCAAAAATTGACGCAACGGCAGAAATTGGTCAAAACCGCACTTTTGTCTGCGTCTGTGCCAAATTATCTACGACATAGTCGCACGTCGCACCCCTTTCTGCCTTCGGGATTACTTCTAGCCTATAGGTCCTCCAAAGTAAGTCCAATTTAATAATTTCTCTGGGCAATCTTTTCTTAGATAAACAATTCGTTCTATCCTTCACCCTACAAAAGATTTACAGCATTTACCATGGTAGCCACAAAACAAGCCCAGGCTAGGTCGACCAATCGACTGCAGTTCGAACAGTAGGGTTGAGATTGATTTAACAACCCAGTTTTACGTTTAAACAGACATTATAGACCAGCCAAGTTGTCCTCAGCAATTACAGCTTTCTCTTTTTCTGAATGCCAGTTACCAACCATCTCAACATAGAGATTTTTACAAGCATTATAATTTTGTAGATTAAGGGTTGATGGATTACCTCCCCAGAAGCAGAATTTTCTGCCACTGTCAGCGACATCGATTGTCGGGAAAAAATTATCTGCAGCTAATCTGTTTTTTTTTCCGTATGGTTACCACATATTTTTTGGTTTTTACTGAACAACTTTTCATTGCTTTATCAGGGTTCAGAAATTTTTTTAATTCTCAATTTCCCTGACACTTCCAGGTTTTCCAGATGATTCCAATGGCAATTTCCAGGTGTTTACAAGATGTTTAGGCAGATGGAAACAGGCAGTATATCTAACGTTTTTCTTAATATTTATACGAAAATATTCCAACACCTCAGAAAATAGTTGCAGTCGATTGGTTGGCGGTTGCCCCCTCACCCTCCATGGCTCTATTCCTGGACGCTCCTGCTGTCTGAAGGACAACAAATTGGAAAATTTGGCATTCCGGTAACGAATTTTCTCCAGCATCACACTACAGGTTGAATCGCAGCAAGCACTAATTGGAGGACGGTCGGTTGCCTTTCCTACAGTGATCTCTTCTGAAACTTAAGCTTTCAGAATGCAAGCCTTGTGTATGAAGCTCGCCTTCAGCCTAAGCTGCAGTACAGTACGAGGCAACAGTGTGGTCACTGTCGTGTGGGGGACATAGATAACCTGGAAAGACTACAGCATGCAGTGCCTTATGAGGAGTGCCTTGCCAGCTTAGCAAAAAGGCGGCAGGGAGGTGCCATGGTTGATGTCTACAAGTTTTTTTCTTTTTTTTTGGGGGGGGGGGGGGAAGAGGGGGTCCCCAGGGTGGCAGACCCTTCTGTGGGCCAGATTTTTTTTTCACCGGTGCCACCACCGACTTTCTTTGTGCAACTTAAAGACTTTTCCAAACCAGTGTTCGGAACAGGGAACAAAACTTTTTTTCCTCCTACTCGGTTGAAATATACTGAAACGAATGCTGGACTGGGTGCGCAGCGCAACTATAGCGTCGTGTTTTAAAAACAAGCTCAATATTTTCAAAAAGCAGCATGACGGGGTACACGTCCGTAATCCTGGGTTGTAAAACTTGCCACCACCATCCGTGTCTGCATATTTGTGCTTCTGTGTTGGTGCATTTTCCCTGTTCTGCTTCTGTAACTTTTATTGTATCAAATTAGATTTTACGACGACTTATCCCACACGGGTAAATACAATTAGAATGGTAAAATTCTCCCCGAAGAAACAACAAAACGTGTATATTAAACAGAGGAAAATAAGCAAATTTTTTCACAACAACAAAACACCCTCCAATTCTCTAGTGGCCAAAGTGGTGTCTTAAGAAGACTGGCCTTGTATGGTTGAGGAACCCTGATGATAACCGAATAACACTTCGCTAATTAAACTTTTGATTTAAGCCATTCATTTTTTTTGTCACAGGATCTCCCCGATAAAGTAATTAAGTTCACACCTACATCTTAACACAATCAGCTCTTAAACAAACGTTCAGGTTGAAGAACAAACTTGATGCGCTGGAATTCAACACAAGGCCATGAAAGCTGATCCCCCGAGATTTTGCGGCCGTTTTTGTATTATTCAGTAACCCATAACGGCAGCGAGTAGACATCGTACGTAGACATGTCGTAACTTCCCAAGTGATCTAAAATAGCAACGTATGAGGTCCAATAACCTTTAGTCAACTCAAAAAATCTCTCTTTCTGAAAACTTCTTTCTTCTTCTCTGGCGATGATCGGCAGGCAGCCAGTGCTCACATTTACCACGCCGCGTGATTAGGCTTAACATCATTCCGTATTTACATCTCCATAACAAAACGAGTTTACTTTAAAAAGCACTAACGTGTTTTGTTGACTTCAAATACCATCCACACGACTATATCAGACCAATAGATTATCAAGTACATAATGTATTTGGTTTTACCTGGTTTCACGTGAAAACTGTCGTGCAAAACCGCGCTTGGCAAGATGGCGAAAATGCAAGCTGCAGAGAAGGAAGAAATGTGACGTCACTTGCGGTTCCTTTGATTTCCTCCCCAAAAAAACTTTAAAAAAACATTATAATGTTATATGCTCCCAATTCATCCTGTTTACTACAAATATACCCATGGTTTTGACCATGTTTATAATTTTTACTTCTCACGAACTAACTTTACATTCGAATGCATTTCACTTCAGTGACGTCACTGAATTGTCTACTGTACCGTTCTGTGAGTTTCTATATTAAGCGCTAATCAGCGAGGAGCTACATTCGGTTACGCTATCACCAGGAGCCCATAGGGAACTACACAGGGTGGTCCACAAAAAAAACTGACGACCCTAGATATTTAAAGGCCAACTTTTCTGGTTAGCACCCCTCACAAGCTGGAGAGGACAGAAATCTTCTGTTTCTGCGTCCTATATAATTTATTAACTCAATGGTTTCATTAGATTTGATTTCTGTCCTATCCTGGTTCTGAGGGGTGCTAGTTAGAAAAGTTGGACTTAAAAAAAAATGTTGGGTTAATACTGTCAGTGTTAACTATACAGGGTGTAGGTACCTAAAAGGTCTGGCCCTCAGCAAGGCGGGTAGCTCGGTGTAGTCTACGATCAAAAGTAACACCAAAAAGTCATGTAGACATGGGTCTGGAAATGCATCCGTTTTTCGTTACAGCCCCCCCAAAAGTTATAGGGGTAAAACGTTGAAGTTTTTTACATAACTTCCCACCTAATTTATCCAAACAACTACAATTGACACATCCTTCTTGCAATTTCATTACTTCATAATGTAATGTTGGTTTGAGGTCTCAGAGCTTTGCCGATGGGGAAATGGGGGGGGGGGGCAAGGAGACGGAAGGAGGGGGGGCCGCGAACTTCTTTTGCCCTTTGAAAGGTCTGGCCAAACCTTAATGACGGATCCTAGTACACATCAAAACAAGACAAAAGGCCTTTAGTCCAGAAGACCTGCCTTTTCAAGTTACATAAAAGTCTCCAGTAAGCATTTCTGCGTCCCTGCAGAGCAAGGGTTGTGGCTAGTAATGACAACGAAAACAGTACTTCATGACTACCCAGCAAAACCATTACAGGTCTTGCTGGGAAACATTGATCTCTTTCTCTGCATCTTGTTGAACTTCTTTTATCAGTCGCATTTCACCTCATTCAGGCCACATTGCAACATGCCATACTGTCGGTGTCTTTGAACGCGTTTGCCAGTCAATGGCAAGATGCACCCTTGCCTGTGTTGGATCGCATGGTGGACACATCGAGCACCGCTAAACTGAAGACGATACCAGATTGGAGATTTTGGTGCTCTGCATGGCGACGCAATGTTTGTTTCAGTAAAACTACAAAAGAGGCCCCCTCCCCTCTTCCTCCATTACTGCCCCAACCGCAAATTTTTACGACCTTCATTATGAAGTAATGAAATTGCAAGAAGGATGTGTCAATTGTAGTTGTTTGGAGAAATTAGGTGTGAAGTTATGGAAAAACTTCAACATTTTACCCCTAACTTTTGGGGGGCTATAACGGAAAAGAATGCATTTCTGGACTCTGGTTTGTAGGACTTTTTAGTCTTAGTTTTGATCATAGACTACATCCTGAAAGTTTGGCCAGTTCTTTTAGGTACACCCTGTTTACAGGGTGTCCCAAAAGTCCCAGTCCCCCTTCACAACTTTTGAAGGACTTGAATGAAGACAGTGAAACCCTGGCAATGTAGGTTTGGTTAAAGGATCTACCTTTGTGTACAACCGGAATTTCGTCAGGAGCCCCAACTCAGAAATTTCCAATGGAATGGGGGGTAAAGGAATACCTTATTTGAAAGGTCTTCATTAGGCGAGTAAAATGCCGCAATGAGAGCTTCGATACGATGAGCCCATCCAAAATGGCGGCCGGTCAAACAGTACGATTTTCCACTGTATCCCTATGTTAATATGTAAATAGAGAGCAAGAAGCGATTTGCTTAAAAGCTCCATCAAAAAGAGAAAACGACAAAAAGGGTTAAATTAAAAATTTGTTGTGTCGGTTTCTGAAATAGTTAACCAAGTCAGCATTGACAATGTTTTGTGGGAGAGAGTTCCAAGGGTCTACCACTCGATGGGTAAAGAAGTGCTTTGTGCTGTTGACTCTGGCTTGCGGTTTGAAGATCTTGTAGCTGTGTCCACGAGTGTTCATATTTGGGCAGAGATTCCAGAAGTCACTCCTGTCGGCATCATAGTATCCCTTCATGATTTTAAAGCATTCAATAAAATCTACGCGTTTCCTTCTTTCCTCCAGTGTGGTAAGCTTCAGCAAGTTGAATCGTTGCTTATGTCATGGTTTTTGTACCCTCAGCAAGGCGGGTAGCTCGGCGTTGCACATTCTCGATGGTCAGTTTATCCAGGGGCGTACTGGCCATACGGGAAAACGGGAGGTTTCCCGTGGGGCCTATGCCCTAAGGGCCTGCCAGGGCCACTGAAATTTTTTTCATAATAACAAATCCCTATGAAATGCCACAAGAGAAGGGCCTACATTACCCAATTCCCGGGCCTAAATGTCCCTCCCAGTACGTCCCTGAGTGTTTATCCTTTATTAGATTTGGACTCAAAATAGCGCTATTATAGTAAAGAAGCGAACAAACGTAAATCTTGTACACATGTGAAAACCTATCTGCGGGTATGGTCCCAAAGGTTCTTCTAAATAGCTCTATTAAACGATTAGCTTTCTTCTCCACCGCGTTGCACTGGATGGTCCAAGAACGATCACTGCTGACAAGAATACCCAGGTCCTTTCCAGATTCTTTTGCCAAGATAGTGACTTGATGAGGAGAGTATGGATGATGGATGGTTTGCTGACCACCATGCAGAACTGCACATTTGTCATAGTCGATCTTCATACACCATTTATCGCAATACTGCACAATCTTGTCGAGATCATTTTGCAGTTTTAATTTGTACAAAATTAATAGAGTCTTAGTGTCATCTGCAAATTGGTAAGCATCATTACAAAGTTCGTTGGTGAAATCAGCAATGTAGATGTTGAACAGCAAAGGAGACAAGACGCTACCTTGTGGGACACCACTGGTGATAATTTGCCAGTCTGAAAATTGATCATTAATTCGGGTTTTAAATCTTCTGTTAGACAGAAAGTCGCTAATCCAGTTGGTACGTGTTACTCAGTATGTGTTACTCAAGCTAAAGACATCGTAAAAGGGACATAGGTAGCAGTGCCCCCCCCCCCCCACCCCAGCTCTCTAGGAAGTAAGGCCCATGAGCATGTACCTTAACATTAACAATTCCTTTCAATCCTTTGAATGTTTAATGAACACAATGTTTAACTAATGGAAATTGTTCACCGTCCGAGTTTTATGATTCGTTTCATCAGTAGCGTAGCAAGGTCGGTAAGATTATTATTAAAAGAGAGCCCCGGGGGGGGGGGGGGGTCTGAAGTCCAGACTTTAGGTTTCAAACTGCAAACGACGTTGTGGGTGTAATCCAATCAAATTGGAGCGAAGCATTTTGCTGCCACCTACGTCCCTTTGCGATGTCTTTAGCCTGAGTAACACATAGAATGCAGAGGAAAATCCTAATGTTTGAATGGCCGCCATTTTGGATGTGCTCATCGTATCGATGCAATCATTGTGGCATTTTACTCGCCTATTGAAGGCCCTTCAAATAAGGTATTCCTTTACCCCTCACTCCATTGGAAACTTCTGAGTTGGCGTCCCTGGGGCTCCCCCCCTGGGGGCAGGCGAAATGCTAGTTGTACACAAAGGTAGATAGATACTTTAACCAAACCTACATTGCCAGAGTTTCACTGCCTTTATTCAACCCCTTCAAAAGTTATGAGGGGGGACTTGGCCTTTTGGGACATGCTGTATACGTTTACCACGTTCTCAGTCATGTGAATTGGCGCTAACTGAGTACGGTAAAGGAACAATTCGTACAGAGTAACTCTGGATATTGGTCCACTGCTGATGAGCTAACGTCATACACCACAGCAAAGGCAAAATTAAGGACATTAGTTGTTATTTGCTTTTGACCAAAGGAAATTGGCACCAAAATGTAAATTATATTAAATTGACCTACACGATTTAAACTACATGACTACGACCTTTGGTTTCAATGGTCGCGAGTTTGATTCCCCGCTCAGGCAGTCTGATATTTAAGTCAAAAAGGCAACGTAAATAGGTTTACATCCGTATTTATTTAACACTTGCCGAGCCCATTTGGCTTTTTGTCCTGTTTATAACCTTTTTTTACGCTTTTGTGTAATTTCAAGTACTCAACATCTTTTTTTTCTACCGAACTTCTATTTTTATAGTTCAGCATTAATTTTAATTTCTTTGACCTTGTACTTTTTAATGATTTTGTGTTGCAACAGCCAAGTATTACAATAGGAGGGGGATCTTCAAACATATTTTGCTGAGCTTGTAATAAACCTTACTTTTCTTTAGACATTTTTTCAATGCACTAAAGGGCTCGTGTTTGGACACGGAAATCTATTACCCCTTCCACACTAAGACAAAAGCCTGGTTCTGGCCCGGGCCCACCCCGGACCCGAGGCTGACCTTTCTACACTCAACTCCGACTAGGGTCCGGGTCCAAACCCGATCCCGACTTTCAAATCCTGCTCGAGGTCGGGACTTGAGACGCCGACCCCGTGTTTCAGTGTGGAAAGGGTCGGAGTGCGGGTCCAAGCTTTAGGGAAACTTTTTGACTCTTGGAGAGAGAGGGAAAGCAGGAGAGGGAGGGAAGAAATCTACAACGATGGTGCTGAAAATGTTGTAGCAACAGAAAGATTGACTAAAGTCTGTACCTTGGAAGCGATGTCAGAGTTCAGTGTGGAAACGAGTAAGGAAGGAAGGAAGGAAGGGTGTTGGATTTTGCTTGTGGGCACAAGCCGGGGGCTGGACCCCGAACACCACGTTTAGTGTCGAGTATAGAACGCCAGCAGCTTTCGTTTGTGATTCAACAACTAAAAATTCGTCACCTTTTCGTTTGTTTGGCGTTTTTTCTTGGATTTAACTACTTTTTTTTCAGTTGTAAATGAATTTTTTCTACCATTCTTTTCAGTGAAGAATATTTTTTTGGGCAGGGGGGAGGGGTCGTTATTTTTTATTCCTGTGTAACCATCCTTTTATTGTATCATGCCGATAATAGTTGGCGGCTCAACTAAAATAAAGTTAAACGTTATAGCCTAAAGTAAGTTATGGTAAGTACCCTTTTGCTTTTGCAAACAAAGCCGAGTTAGCTGTTAGCGGAAAAAATTGAACATAGTCATTTTTATCACTTTATCGGCTCCTGCTGTTGGCAAAGGCAACAGTTGTGGGAGAGTTAATATGCTTTTGGCAAAAGCAAAATCATTGCTTTTGATGGGGGAATGAATTTGCTTTGGCTGTTAGTTAAAGCAACATCCGGCCTGTCTTGTAACATTCAGCCTGCCTTATAACAGCCGTGCGCTGATCGACTCCGCGCATATTAGTACCGCCAAGGTCAACTGAGATAGTAGTAGCGTTCCTCGCAGTGAAGCGTGCAGCTACTGTCTCAGTTGGCATTGCGTCTAATAGACGAACCAGCATCAACGCAATAATTGGGTCGGTGCTAAACCAGGATGATTTTGGTATTTTAAAATCCCACTTTATAATTTTTAAAGTTAGTATTGTATAATTTTTCTTCGGCGATCTATTGGCACAAATTTAAATTTTTACCGCATTAGTCTTTTAGATTTTTGATTTTTTAATTATTAGCAAACGATTAACAATTAGTATATGCACACACACACACACACAGTTGAATTGGTAAAGTCATTGCAAGCACACAAAGGATCATATACGTGTAGGATACAGTAAATAAAATTCCCCAAAATTCAACAGAAAATCTCCTAGACGCCACATTTTAAAACTGATTTTTAGCTAGGGATTGACTAACGGTAAGTAAATAAAACTTTGGGGCCGTACTTGACGTGGAGGACCGCGAAAAATGACGCTGGGAGGAATGTACTCGAGGATTCAGACTTGAAACCTTACGAGTTATCACGTCAGTTACAACGTCTTCGAAAACCCCAAGCCAAACTCATCCAGTCTGGAGGCAGAGCGGAGTTTGCTCATGGGCATTCTGTATGTTAACAGTACCAAACTGCCTCCAGATGGTTGAGTTTGTATTGGTAGTTATCGAAGGTGCCCAATGTTATGAAGTACGATTAAGCTGGAAAATCGAACACATCCGGTGTTTGGTGCAGCGCTTTACATAAATTTCATAAAGAAACGTAGAACAGATACATGATTTGAAGGCGCTAAAACGTTCTCTCAGGGAAGTGGCTCAACCTGACGACAGAAATTTTACGTTTCTTATGGAGGTAAAATTCCGTGAAAAGGCGCGAAAAGGAGGTACAAGCAGGAGGCGATTGACTTTGGAGTTGAAAAGATTCCCGGTCTCGAATTAAGTCACAATGGCTTCTGAAGGAGTTGCAGACACTCAGACAAGTGCACCAAGTGTCGAAAGGTAAACTTTTAGGGAGCGAAACATTTCAAAATCGAACGTAAGCTATATTCGACAAGAAATTGACAGCGACAAGAAACAAAGCGCACTTCATTGCTGATGTGAAAGTGCACGTTCGGGTCAAAAACACGTGGTAGATTGTCTGGAAACGTCAACAATTTCATTTTGGTGTAAAAAATCAAAGAACAGTTAACCGGACGAATGTAAAAGGAGCTTGGATAGGGGATTTGCAACCTAATTCGTAGATTTTAATCCTCCCGAATTCTAGTCTACTCATGCATTATACTACAAAGCTGTGTATTTTTTGTCGGACTGACTAGTATTGTAATGAAAATTTCATTGCGTTACACTGCGGTTCCATACAGGTGTTGGCGGATCTAGGTGCTGCTTCGTGTAATTCCAATGCCAGCTAGGGGAGCTTTGCTGTAAGTGGTAATTATTTGGAAACCTTACGTTTCACAATACCGACTTAATTCACCTACCTGTCGGATGCGTTCGTTGTTATATTGTTTAGAAAACCATAACGAAAACCAACACACGCTTATTTATTTTTAAAAAGAATTCTTAAAACATGTTGAAACGTTACTCCAGCCAAGTGAGGCCAAAGCCTTACTACGCGATAAAAGAGCTAGCAACAAAACATGACTTCAACTAAAACATTCTTAAACGGAAATTATCTCTGGCCGGACAATTTTTTCGTTGCGGTTTTTGACGTTATATGTTTAGCCGCAGCGAGCGTCGCACGTAATTTGGAAAAAAAAAAATGACCGTCATTTTCGTGAACAGCAACCTTGATGTAAAAAAAAAAATGTTAAATGTAAAAAAAAAAGGCACAAATCTAGTTTACCGCAAACCTTCAAATTTTAAGAAAAAAAAAAGACTTGCCTTATTGTCGTCGTAAGGCAGATTAAAGTTGATTCCGAGGTGCGGAAAGGAGGTTTAAGGCGGAAAAAAAAAGACGCAAAATCCCTTGTTTGTTCGCTTGTTTTTTTTCGAGGCAGACGGCGCCGTGCAGGAAAGCATCAACTGGGCCAAAGTCCGTCAAGTGAAACGCCAAACAGAAGCCGGTACCTGCCTAACCTAACCGACAATAACAACAAAACAAAACTAAACTGACAATAACAACCCACTTATCTGAACTGTTTACGGGAAAAAATATCAGCTCGGGGCATGAGCGGGCTTCCGTGCACAGCCCCGCGAGCGAAAACGTACACCGTATAAATGTACTGATTGTGGTAACGTACTGATGGGGTTTAAACTGTGTTCCGCGCCTCCCACAAAAAAAAGGAGACCATATAATGAGAGTGTAGGGTAAGTACTAACAGAATTCAGAGCTTTTAGAAAATTGTGGTAAAGTGAACTTTAGCCAAAAAAAATGCCTGAGGAAGGTGGGCCGAGATCTTTCAAAAAGATAAAATTTGCCCACCGAAAATTCGCACCTTGATTTGTAACGATCAAGGGACAATTTCGGTAAATTCCGTTTGCAAACCATATTCATTTAATTTTTGTGTTACCAAGTAAAACAATGAGCCTTTCGGCCTATCGTAAAAAATGTTCGTTTTCGAATCTGCAATTGGGATAAATTAAGGTCTCCGTTCATGAATAGAATGGTCATTTTTTTTCCTAAATTGCGTGCCTTCCTCGCACTGATTACACCAAAAACTGCAACCAAAAACTTGTCAGGCCAGAGAGAAGTATTTTTATACTTCAAATTTACCAAACATTCAAAGTATGGTGGTTGGATATTTTTAAGATGAATTTCGGTTTACTAATATTTTGGTCGAAATCTGGTTTTCTTGTTGCACTCTCATCTCGCAGTATGGCGCTGCCTCACTATGGCTGTGAGTAGCATTTGAACACTTTTCAAGTGCCTCACTTCCACAGACGCTCCGAGCATGCTTGCAGGCCTATCTAGATACTGGCGCGTGAACTTTAGGTGAACAAGTTTTTGGTTGCGTTTCTGATGTTATGTGTTTAGCAGCAGCAAGTGCGATAGTCTGACATCATTTTCATGAACAGCGACCTTGATTTACCCTTTGCACCAATGGAGATAGTATAACCTTGGACTAACAACTCTGGATGGACGATTCACCTGCCTTCACCGCCATACACCGCCCGTGCGCATGATACTGTAAGGAGACTGGCAACGTGACCTTGCGTCATGGGAGATGGAAACTATTTCCGAAGGTTTTCCCATTTAACTCTCGTCGCTCGCGTGACATGAATGATGTGGTCTAAGGTAACAAGTCACTGACGGATTATGTGGTGGCATTGCTATCGCAGCTGCAGAAGGTCGGAACACACTCGAGTTTACGGGTAGCCGTACGTGAATCGTCCATCTCGAAGAGAGTTGTTATTCCAAGGGATAACCCCTCCCACGTATACACATCGATGGTGGTTGAGCTTGGAGCCACTGTGGAAGTGACCCCCTTTTCAATAATTCTTTTTAAAAATAAGTAAGCATTTGCACTTTTTTTTATGCTTTTCTGAGCCTTAACGACGAAAGCATTTGACAGGTAGA
Organism: Lithobius niger; assembly: GCA_023313725.1. Classification (NCBI taxonomy): domain Eukaryota; kingdom Metazoa; phylum Arthropoda; class Chilopoda; order Lithobiomorpha; family Lithobiidae; genus Lithobius; species Lithobius niger. Next base: position 31,534 of record JAHWFP010032144.1, read on the forward strand.
TGAATTAAAACGATATTGTGAAAAGTAAGGTTACCGTGTAAGCTTCCCCAGTGTTGTCGTGGGCAGAGAACAATTTTAGGCTATTTGTACACTGCTATCGGAGGCCTTGTTGAGCCGCCAAAATTCGAATGACACTAGGACTTGACTATTTATGTGTCTTGTCGGATAACAGTAATTTTGTTTCGTATCCTAAATTCCACGATAGGTAGATTTTGCTTATACGGCTCCTCATCCATGATCAGGTTTTACTGTAAAAAGATTTAGGCCTGCAAAGTATACTATACCACGCGCCATGGCTGTTTGCTGTGACGTGTATATCACATGACAGGGCTAATCCAATCAGACGGCCAAACAGTCATTGCGCATGGTTTACACTGTATGAATCCTGATATTTTCCACATTCACTCAAGTTTTTTTGGGTAGCAGAGTTTGTTAATACTGTAACTAAAATGCATTTGAATTCCATTCTTTTGATAGAGATCTTGCGGCTGAAGCACTCAATCATCTTGTGCTGGGAAAACGACATCTTCTCGTCCAAGACATTCCAAGTGCTGTTGCCAGTTTACAGGAAGCTTGCAAATTGGCTGTTGAGTGCCATGGAGAAATGGCGAATGAATGTGGGGAAGCCTATTTTTACTATGGCAAGGCACTTCTAGAATTGGCTAGAGATGAAGCCGGTGTTTTTGGTACAGTTTTAGGTAAGCTTTGTGCAGCAAGAAATGTAATTGACCAAATTAGCGAAGTGATTGAGGGGCCATTCCTAACTAGACATTTAGCTCTTGTCTCCCTGTCTGTTCAGTTGCGGCCAAACACGTGAACCGACTACGATGAAATTTGATAAGAAATTTTTTAAACTTGAGAATCGAGATAAACATTGTTATTGGCTATACATAGTTGGTTTTGCAACGAAAGAATATGTTGGAAGGCGGAGTTGCACTCAAAGCGAGGTCCAAAGCTAATTCCACCTGTTTTTACTGATAATTTGAAATTATGTAGTCATATTAGCCTAGAACAAGAATTGATAAAATATTTTGTTGGCTTAGTTATGCTTGGTTGATAAACAGTTTATAAAAATCCCAAATTGTAGCCAAAAAAATGGTTATTGACCTATAACTTTTAAATGGTACAGTATGTCATATTTAACGCAAACTAGTTACAAACAATATTCGTACAGACATTTTTATGAAAAAAGATTTTATTGCAGGTTTGTCTAATTTCAAAATGGCAGATTAAAATATCTTGACATGAGCACAAACCGATTGCAAACAAATAAAAATAGGCCTATGCTAAACCTGACTTTGAATCTATCAACATTTCGTTCGCCCCTTCTCCCCATCCATGAGGGCATATTTTTTCATGAATTTATTGTTACAATTCGAAAGTTCAGGAAACAACCGCACAATTTCAGAACTTTAATACTTTACCAGTATTCTGCAAATTTTCGGCAGACCAGATATTCGTCTTGTCTTCATATGGAAGGCGACACCAGGCGCGAGTACAAATACTAAGGTCAAAAAGTGATTCGAATGGAGTAGGGATCGACCGGATAGCATTTTACCGGATCGGTTCCGGATAATTTGATGCTGGTGCCAGATCGGTTCCGGATCCTGGCCGGTGCCGGATACCGGGTAATTCACACAAAAATAATGAAATAAAGTTTTTTTTTGAGCTTTATAAAGTTGCAGATGGTGTTAATTTTTGTTTTGTTTTACACTGCTTTCTTACATTAAACACTCAGAAATCTTACGCTATTAAGAGTGCGTATTGGCTACAGCACTCCACTGGTTTGACGATGTTGCTAAATTTTTTGAAATCATCAAATACAGTGCTAATTAGGTTAATCAATCAAAAAATATTTTTCTAAATTAAGGATTTTCTCATTGATTAGCCTAGCCTACTGCTTCATTTCGAAAATTTATTTAATTTATTTTTTACCAAATAAAATAAATTAAAAAGCTGAAATACAAAAAAAAAAGTTAGAAAATTATTTACAGGTTTAAAAGTGGTTATCAGTTAATCATGCCTGGTTAAAAAAAATTACCTTTTTTATTTTCCAACATATTTTAAAATTTTTGTTTATTTATAAATAAAATAACATACAGCTGTAATAAAAAAATAAATAAAAGAACACTAAATATTTAAAGATTTAAAAATGGTTATCAGTTAATCATGCCTGGTTTAAAAAAAAATCTTTTTCAATTCTCCAAACTATTCTTAAATTTTTGTTTAATTATAAATAAAGCCAAATAAAATAATAAAGCTGAAAATAATTTTTTTTTTAAATAATATGTGCAGATTTAAATATGGTGTTATCAGACGTATCATGTTTTAGAGTTGGTCAACTACTCAAACAGTTAACTACCTCCTCCAGGAGTCCAGGTGGGCTCTTCACGTTTTGCTACTGCTGATTTGACAGGCAATGTTTACGGGAGCAGATTCTCCAACAAAATTAATTTTGGATACTTCAAAGGCACTCAACATTTACCCAAAAGTAAATACTTGTATTTTTTTCTAGAAATTAAAAGATTCAAAGGTGACAATTTTAACGTTTGCAGCTTCGTGCGTTAGGCATAACTCACTCACCACGTGCGATAGGGAAAACAATGCCTGTTACACCTTATCTATGCGGCTGATGTTTTTTTTTTTTTTTTTTTGCGGTTAGCCAAGGTAAGTTTGATAGATCAGAAAAAAATCTAGTGAATTAAAGCTGTCTTTGTGGAAATATACTTTTTTTAAATTACGATTCTTTCGCGGAGAAATGAGCCAACTTTCGGTACAACTTACAGCGCTTGATTTGTGCTCCCCGATAAAACTTTAGGTTTTTGACTTTTTGAGCATCTTCGTTTCGTGTGCTCCAGTTCATATATTTGTTACAATATAATTATTTCGTCTTTTTTTTTTATACTCGTAGACTGCTTAGTTATTTTACTAAGATTTTATTAAGAAGCAAAGAAAAAAAGGAAGTTGATTATTTGTGTAGGAACCGGTGTAAAATAATTACCGCATCCGGATCTTGCAGGATCCGGATCTATCCGGACTCGGTCGATCCCTAGAATGGAGGCGACGTAGGAAAAGGTTTTAGTAATCGTAGTGCTTGATGAAGACGGACGAGTGTCCAGTCTTTTGAAAATATGCATTATACAGGTAAAATCCAAAAAGTGCAGAATACTGGTAAAGTATTAAAGTTCTGAACTTGTGCGTTTTTGTTTCCTGAACATCAGAGTAAAAACCGCTACCGTATTTTCAATTTGTTTTTAATAAAAATTGATGTACTGTGCTGGTGTAAAACTTGTTAATTTTTCTTTTGCAGTTATTGTATACAATTTTTCTTTAATTCCTTTGTTTTATACTATATGCACATTGACGCTTGTTGTGAGCAAGTATTGGCCGGAGCACCTTTTACACCTGGCACCGTGCGCTGCTCCCATTTCAGTTTCCCCAAATTATTTCTTTAAGATGAAAACAAAGGTGATGATGAAGATGACGAAAAAAATGATAACGAAGAATCTCAAGATGAGGAAGAAGACGACGACCAGTCAGGTGGGTTAAATTGTGTGGGCAACAGAAACCAATTAAAACGATTTAATGTAAACAATAAAATATTTTTTGCAACTTCACATTGTTTAACCAAATATTTCCTTACCATAAATCGCCTATTAAATGCCTAGTGAAGCTAGCCCACCCCACCCTCCTGAAATGTTGTAAGGTCAAATTGTGAAATAGCTAAGGTAGTGTTTGATGGCTTATGGATCCAATGAGGTTCATGACCCTTGTGAACTCCTGCAAGTTTGCATGCCATCTTCTGGAAGTTTGCTCCATGCACTCTCTCGTGAATTTAAGACAGCACTTATGCTATTTCAGCGTGCAGTCTCCTCCAGTCGTGTAGTTATTACTGTTTTATATGGTTAGAAATTAGTTGTGGCTGAATTATGTTTGATCTTGGAGGAGTGACTGTCTTAAACTAATTTTGTGGATGAATGAGAATGAAGGCATTGGGTTAATGCTAGATTGAATCCAGATCACGTGCACAAATGATTGCATAACTGCTGACCTTTCTGTGATGGAGTAAATTCCCAGTTTTAAATTCTATCAAATCCTTTAATCAACCTTGTTGCGCACACTTCCGGAAGGATTTGGAAAGGAATCCCATAACATTATCCTTAATCGAAGTGTTTTGTTGTTTAGGCCAATGAGCCATTCTGTTAACATTCTTGAGTGTCAGTCATTCAGCATTCGTTGTTTGTCCAGTATACATTTATAAGTCACTTGCCGAATATTGTGCCAAATAAATTTCCTGTGGCACCACTATATGGCTTTCCTCCACCCCCTCCGCTGTTAAGAAATGTGGTTAGTGATATGGCTCTTTTCTATTGCACTTGATGGTCTGAGATTTTTAGATCCATTTCCTCCTTTTTTTTGTACATTTGCATTCCACCAAAGTTAAATTGCAATGCCCCTCTCCCCCTCCCCCCTTTGACCAAAAAAAAAGTTTAGACAGGCAAATTTCTTCCTTAAGTTCTGAAATTCGTTTTGTTCATTCCGGTCATTCATTTTTTGATATCCTTCCTGTTTAGCCAATAGTTGACCTAGGGTGGCCGGAAAATTTGTGACTATTCACAGTTGAGCCAAAATTTCTCTGAGCCAGCTGAAAATGACAGAATAATGATGCGGAGTTGTATATATTCATCCAGTTGTCATGCCTAACGTAATTCCAGAGTGCAAGTAATTCTATGTGACATTAAGCAACAATTGCATCCACGCAGCCAGTGACGTTTTGTCAATAGTGAGCTTCTCGGTCGTTCATGCAAAATCTACCGTATCCTGGTGTCTAGGATACCCGACAAAATCACCATCATCTGACAAAACCAAAAAATTGTTTAAATTTTTGCTCATTTACACATAAAAACACACTTCTCATCAGACAATTTAACATTCTGGATACCAGATAACTTGGTAGATTTTGCATGTATGTATCTCGGTACTGGGCCGAGGGCGTTTCACTATAGTATATTGTCTCTGATGGTGGCCGTGCGATGACCATCTACGTTTACACAGTTGATCAAGTAAAACTGGCAAACGTTTTTGTATGAATTGAAAATGAGTTTCGACATCGTGAGATAAATAGAATGTTAGTGATGAGTGGGTAACTGTTCAGCAAAAAAATTAAAGAATTGAGATTCCTACGTGGAATATAAGGCTTTGTTGGCAATGTTCTCCTCAGACTTTTTATGTGATCTGTGGAGATTAACCTCATTATTAATTAACTTAATTTTTAGATGAAAGTGAAGCAGTATCCAATGATGACAAAGAAGCTGAAACAGAAAAGCAAGAGAAGAGCACTTCTGAGGGTGCCGAAGAGGAGTCGAGTAAGAAAAAAAACTCGTCAGAGGTAATGAGATTTCTTTGATATTCATTTTCCAATTTGAGTATAGGTTTCCTGACCATTTAACCAAAACTGATTCTGCCAAACTGATTTTGGGGGCATACTTCGGCTGATACCAAGCCGATCAAATATACGAAGCAAAATTAAAGGCGTGCGAGTAGAAAAATTTAAATTAACGTATCGAGCAGCGTTTGAATATTTGGTGAGCATATTTTGTTTGCTAGTGTCTCATTAATTTGTTGGGTAAAACGCTTAACTGTCTGTGTGGTACAATGTGTACAAGGGGTTTTCTAGTTTTAAGGATTTAACCTGAAATTGTTTGAGCTACTAGCTTTTAATCTGCTCCACTACACAGCTCTCGTCGAGACGATGAATTTGGAAATGTCAACATTTTTCTTAAAGTTTATCTCATTTTAACCGTATTCAAGTTTTTCTTGTTTGGACGCCAGCAACGAGCCGAGTTGGACAGGCTGGGTGTTCTGGTTTTCACTACCCGTAATCAAGATTTATTATAAAGATTTTATCAGCCTTCTGCCGTGTAGTTCATTCCGTCTAGAGCCAGTAGATAGGGCCACAGTCTTGCCAGGCGATGATGTGCTTCCTGCCGGCGTCGTTCCGGGCGGTAAGCATTTCTGAAGTCATGTTTCATGCAAGTCATTTCGTTGCGGCACATCATTAGTCCTTGCGTAAGTTCTCGATGGCTTGCAACAAGACTAAGTGTATGGGTCAGCTGCAACATCCCGATCGTTCTCGTTATTTGTTGCTGCGCCCCCATCGTCCAACATGGCCGCTGATTTTAGATCATTGACCTGTTTAACCAGCGTGCAGGTTTCTTGCCAGTTGGATCATTCTCGTGACGATTGTTGAAGTTTTACGTCATAATAGTTGTGAAGTCTTTTGCATCTTTCTCGTTATTTATTGTTAGCAATAGGACATAAATTTCAGATACCTCTTCTTGTTGTTTCGATCTGGCGGAAGTCTAGTTCCTTCTTGCTGCCACATCAGCAAACTCCACAAAATTTAGTTCCTTCGCTGCAGTGATCTTTTCGGCTTTATAAAAATTTGATGCCAGGCCCACTAATGGTTGTTTTGCGAGCACATCTGCCTTGTGAACAGCAAAGCAAACCATATCAAAAGCCTAGACACTTGCACGGATGAGTGACGTAAACGCGATACATCTTTAATTGTACTAGGTGCCAATTTGATAACAAAAAAAAATGCCAAGATAGCCTTTTAACTGGTAACCGTTTTCATTATTAAAATGATTTTAGCTAGATATGTAATACTTTAAGCCAATATTTTTTAATAGTAATGTACATTTATGCTTTGTTTGTTAATGCAATGATTTCAAAAGTGCTATAATTTTTCGTGAGGTAGGTGCTTCAGTAGTAGTTTTTCCGTTAATTGGGAATTTGCCTTGGTTATCGGGATTTGGTATAGAGTAAAAAAAAAAGCTGATTGACCCAGCCTTAGTTATTATCAAAAATTCTATTAACAACATAGAGATATGCCTGAAATTAAATCGTTGTGGTTATCGAAGTTTGAATATTGGTTAAAAAGTAAATCTAGACACACGCTAGTGTGTCACGCCAAGTTAGGCAACAAGCATCACTTCAATTCAATTGTCGAGGTTGTAAACCATTGTATTGCTACGCCATAACGTCAGTGTCTTATATCCTGAAGCATAGTTGAGCACATTTCAGCTACTTTAGGAAAAATAATGTGGTACAAAAGCTTAAATTGTGTTGAAATCGAGAGCAATGAACCACCTGACAAAAATTAACTCGTGTAGGAATGCCAGCTAAGCTGCTTTCAATGCAAAATCTGACCCTCAACAACGTTGAAAATGTGTAACTAGCTAGCTAGCTAATTCTAGTCCGCTCATCCCCATTTTAATTTCCATAAGGTGATTATTCATTGATATCGAGATTACAGGAAGGCTTCCAGCTATGAAATTGGACGAATGTCTGCAGTACAATACGAACTGCGTACTTTTTATGGTTTGGAGTATGGGGGTGTAACTGGGAGGGTGTGTAAGTAAGAAAATATTGTTATAACCATTGTTAGTATTGTTGGCATTGTTGGACGGCCAAAGTTCGGACAATGACAACGTGTATACTGACGTGCATGCCTTGACACACTAGTGTATCACGATAAATCTAAACAATGTTGCCAAAGAAATAGTATTCACGTCCAATTCATGAAAAATAAACAAACTGTAAAAACAAGGCGAAATAAACAAAGGCAAAAACTGGTAAAGAGGCCACCAAGTTGAGTGGTTCGGTGCTTCAAAGGAATGATATCAACACACCAAAACTAACTAAAAACAAATTACAACAAAATTAAAACGAAACGAAAAGCCTATAACTAAGTTGAGAATGGTTCGGCCTCTAAGCAAAAAGTAGTAACAAATTGTTGAAAACCAATTTCTTGTTGACGTGGTACTTTATTACACATCTGCACGGTAGTGGAGTTGAATCAATTTTAAAAACAATTTTTAAAAAAGGACTGATATCATATCAAAAACCAAAACTGGTAAAAGGGGCCGCCAAGTTCCGAATGGTTCGGCCCTTCAAAGGAGTGATATCAACACACCAAAACATTTGCCAACTTAATCGCACCGAATAATACTTTGGACGTTAAATGAAAACTTGAACATTGCTACCAAAAGTAGCAAAGTTCTATTTTTCATTAAACCTTTGAACTATTAAACGGTGCGGATTAACTTGGCGAATGTTTTGGTGTGTTGATATAATAATAATATCATGGGTAGATAGGTAGATATACCCATGATAATATGTATTCACATGTACAGTGAAAAAGGTTGGGAAGGGCAGACCACTTAAAATTAAAATTAAATTAAAACGGCCCAAAGAAAAATCTTTACCTACACCAGAACACACAATAACCAATACAGTTAAAAATACCATAGGATAATAAAATTAAAGCTTAATATTAAAATTAAGAGCACAAAGAAAAGTCTTTACCCACAAAATACACAAAATAAAAATTGTAAAAAAAAATTAAAAAAGTGACTTTAAAAATAACCCATCACAGACTATTATGCACGAAATTTCTATACAAATATTTTCAAAACAAACATTCCTAATATGGCTTTTAAAAACAGACAATGATTGTGCTTCAACAACTGCTGATAAGGCATTCCAACAATTTACTACTCTATTGCTGAAGAAGTTCCTTACATCCTTATTTGTACCCTGTACAACAAGCTGCCAGGGGCGTCCCCTAGTCCGATCACTAGATCTAAGTTCAAAAAAATTGCAGGATCCACATTTAAATGACCCCGAATCAATAGGTATGTCATGCTCAAGCCTGCCTTAAGTCTTCGTAGTTTTAGTGACTCCAGCCCCATCTTTTTTAGCTGTTCAGCATACGACAAATTTTAGTCCTTTTAATGTTTTTGTATAATTATGTTGAACAGACTCAAGTCGATATCTTTAGATAGGTAGGGCGACCAAACTGGGCTTGCATATTCAAGTAATGGTCTTGCATAGACCTTAAATGCACAGACTAGTGTTTTGGGGTCGCCTGAGCGAAAGAATTTTTTAATAGTTGCTGCTCGTTGTCGAGCTGCTTTAACAATGTTACTACAATGTGAGCTGAAACTCAAGTCATTTTTTATCCAGATGCCTAGATCTCTTACCAGTACAGTCACAGGTAACTTTTCTGGACCTAAAAGATGGTAATCAAAGCGCAAATTGTTTCTCCCTATATCGAGAACTTCACACTTATGTGGGGCTAATGGGAGTTGCCAGTCTGACGACCAAGACTGTATGTTGTACAACTCTGCCTGCAACTCGCCGCGAGTATCCACATCAACCACTGCACTGAATTGTTTAATATCGTCTGCAATTTTTTTTAACTCAATATTTTTGTTTGATGGTTGTAAATCATTAATAAACACAATGAAAAGACAGGGTCCCAGGACCGATCCCTGCCGTACTCCACTCGATATAGAAATATTTTCTGATTTTTCACCTTCCAACTCCACCCAGTGTGTCCTACCAGTTAGGAAATCTGCAAGCCAATCCCCTAAGATATTTCTGAAGCCGTAATAGTGCAACTTTGAAATTAATTTCACATGATTAACCGAATCGAATGCTTTAGCGTAATCTAAATAAATTACATCAACCGGAATTCCACAGTTTACTGTAATGATGTGCTCTGCCACGGCATGCCACTCGAGCACCTTCTCACAGGGCATAACTTGGAGCCTGCGCACTGAGGCTAGACAGCGCGCGTAGTACAGAGAGAAGCCATGTTCGTAATCATGATGACAGCATGCAGCAACAGGTGCACGAAGGTTTGGTTAAGTGTTCAATGAATATGTGCAAAGAGTAAAAGGACTAGAAAACCCCAACTGTGTGCTTTGTGCTAGACCATAGGACACATTCTCACACTACCGCTGATGTCCAGAAATCTAATGCGCATAACAATTGTGTGCAAGTGGATTTACCATTCACAAAGCCAAACTGGTCTTCTGTTTTCTTCCATGTGTTTAATCATTTCATCTCTGATTACTTTGGAAGATGTGCATGTAAGGACTATTAGGCGATAATTTGATGGATTTGTAGATTCGCCGTTCTTGAAAATTTCCCGTCTTCCATCAATGAGGTAATTTGCCTGTCCTCAAAGACAGATCACCGATCCACGATAGAGGAGTACAGATAACCTATTTGATTTCTTTAAAGAGAAAGGAAGAAAAACCATCTGGACCCACTGCATAGCTTGACTTCATGGTATTTAAACGTTTAAGAATTTTTTCTGCAGTAATCGTTTGGATCGTACACTCTGTTTTGCAAGTTGGACTCGCTAAAACTGGGTAGTAACCATTATCCGCTATAAATTTTTTTTTAAATTCCTTGCCCAATACCTTTGCTTTATCTTTTGCATTTGTTATAAAATTTTGCCCTAGTTTTAGTATCAGCATATCATTTCTTTTGAAGGGCCGAACCATTCGGAACTTGGCGGCCCCTTTTACCAGTTTTGGTTTTTGATATACAATGAACTCTATTGCAGATTTGAAGGGATTTTGCAGAAGATCTGACTAGTTCTTAAAAAAAAAAAATTTCTTTGCAGTGTACCGAGCCTTCTTCGTCGTCGTCTGCAGATGTAACTTCTCAGCCGGGTTCGTCTGCAGGGAAGGTTGAAACAAAAAAAGACGAGGAAGAAGAAGAAATTACAAATCTACAACTTGCATGGGAAACATTAGAACTAGCTAAAATAATATTTCAAAGGTATGTAGGCTCACA
>JAHWFP010032144.1:47189-64047 GCA_023313725.1 Lithobius niger
ACATTAGAACTAGCTAAAATAATATTTCAAAGGTATGTAGGCTCACAGACGTTGCTGTAGTTAGATTTCCAGAAGACAAAAGTTCATACACCCCCACCATTGGATCGTCATCGGATTACTTAATGTGTTCATTGTTTAGCCAAAAGTCTGGTACCCTGACTTATGCATGTCCTATCTTTTACTGTGGTTCAAAATGTATGTAAATTGTTGTGAAAAACAAACTGTTAACCCGAACGGGCAAGCAAGATGATTTACTCTTGTTAAATTACAATCCAGGCTTTTTTTTACTCTTAAATGTAAAAGGAACAATTTAAGAGTAAAAAAAAAAAAATGCATTTTACACTGTAAAAAGAAATAACTGGAACCCCTTGAAATCAAGCTGCCCTCGCTCGCCGACTGTTTCGCCCCTATTTGAGATCGTTTGTAGAGAATACATTCAGTAGACAGAAGCCCCAAACAAGCAGTAGTTTCTGATAGCTTGCTGAAACCAGTCCGATTTTATGCTTGTTAAAGAATTTTTAGACAGAAATTGGCTGTTCACAACTGCCAGCCAGGGTAGCGTGAGCGGCTACCATGCTCCTTCTGCAGCTATGGGAACTATTCTGGCCAATTCTGGACAATCTTCGGCCTCCTATGATGATCGGAGATTTCCCAGTTCAATTCCCTGGATCGGCTCCTCCTTTTACCAGATATTTCTCCTTCTCAAAAAAGTCTGGTAATGTTCAAAATTGAGCCGGTTTGGCCACACTAGCATTAAATTGCTTCGGCTGACTTGAGGTTCAAAGAAATTAACTTAAAAAAAAATTTATGTTGGCTCCTTTGTGTTTCTTTGTTTAATGAAGAATTTAAGATTTACAAATTTTAGTACCATTTTATGCCACTGGATGTGTCAAGTGTGTTGTTTACTGATATAAACAGGAGCGGCATAAAGGAGTTGTCTCCAATATAATTCTGTCCTACGTTCACCGTTCGTAGTGAGCCCTGGACCCATGCGGCCAATAGTCTTAACTAGTGACCGTTTTTACTTTGCGAAAAAGATGCGTTAAACGTTACGTTATGTAGGTTTTTACCTAACATCTTTATCACTTGATGTTAAAAATGTGTGAAAACATCCCTTGTGCTGCGAACAGTCAAAGCATGAGTCAGTTTGCGAGCAGTAGCGTTTAAATGACTTTAAGCCAGGAAAGTATTTTGTTTTTCAAGCGACGGCCGACTGAGTTACAAAAAATGTATCTTCTCTCAGTACCATGCCGGTTTTGGTGCGTTCCGTAAAGTCAATGCCTCTTAACACTGCTTTGTTGGCGATGTTAAATTAACAGACCTAGACCCAGAAAGCGAAATCTGCAGCTTCTCTCCAGATGATTTTATGATGAGCGGTGGAATACAAAGTGAAGAGTCCAACTTGGCTACACCACCTCCAGCATGCGTTTATGAGCTCCTGGTTAAACTGGTATGTGTATCACTATATTTTATGTGATGTGGCAAGAATTGGTGCTAAAATTTGTAATTTCCAATTCTTTTTTCAGATGATTATTGTTCCTTTTTTTTTGTATTTACGAGTGTTAAAAAAAGGTATTATTGTAATAAGGCCGTTGAAAATTTAGTGGTTCTCAGGAGTGGTACTAAAAAAAAAATTGACGTGAGCGGGTGGTGTGTTTTTTTTATTTTCCTTTTTATTTGACATTTTTGAGATGCGGGCAATGGCTTTTTTTTTAACCAAACAAAATAAATTCACTAGCTTACATCTTGTTGTGGAGTACAGTACCTATCTTTTAATGCCAGAATAAGCAAGCAAAAGTTGCACATTTGATAAGTCATTCTTTAGATCCAACGTTTTAGTTGTGACGTGTGTCTGAACGTCCCTTAGATTCTTTTCGAGGCAATCATGTGGGTGGAGCAGACAGTTGATGTGGTCGTCGGCTCCAGGAAGTGTTAGGTGAAGTGCTGATGCGTGATCGAGATATTGTTTTTTAGACAATATCATAAACGTTTCATGTGCTAAGAAAAAAATCTATGCGTGCGCTCATGAGAACCACTTAATTAACTTTTAGCATCCTAAGTGTAAAGCAATTTATTTCCCTTGAAATTAGTCTTCTAACTTCAGTGTTCTCATAAGTCAATAAAAAATGTCTTGATAACTGTCGCTGCACATTTGTATTTATTAGGCAAGCTGATGGTAATCGGGATATGCTACTAAAACTGGCTGAGGTTCATCTTCATTTAGGGGAGGTTGGATTGGAGTCTGAAAATTATGATCAGGCAGTTGAAGATATGAAGAGGTGCTTAGCCATACGACAAGATTTACTTGGTCAGAACGATCGTTTACTTGCAGAGACGTATCCTTTCTCGTAAAGGGGTGTTAGTGTTGCCATGAAGTTTGCCATGCATTTATTTGCTATGCAATCATATTAGCAGGAGAGGATGTATGTGTTGAGGGGAGTATGGGTGACAAACATTGTAAAGAGCAGATGTTATAGTAAAGAAGTAATTTTCGCTCACGTTTTTTTTTTGCAGATGACTTAAGACTAAAAGGTTGTCGGAGTAGTGAGTTATTGGGTGTCTGCAGGTATTCAAATAACTTGTTCTGCAGGTTCTAAAAAATAGTGGTAGAGGTCGCAAAATTTCAGAAAACTCACAGAAAATTACGTAAAAAAGCATTAAAAATGAAATTTATTATAAGACTAACCACAAGTGTTATTAAAATCAGCATATCGATTAGGGTTAACAACGCCGTGCTTTTGGTATGAGGCACTTCTGAAGTGCAGTTCTTTTTGACTTTGTAAGCGTAGAATTGGTAAAATAAATTTGCGGAATTTTGTGTGTAGTTGAGAACGAGAACAGTATCCGTACGTTTTAGTACTCCGTACTCAATGCCAGATGGCGTAGCAATACAAAGTACGCATTTGGCCTTTTAAAAAGAGAAAGTTGTTTCGCGGGCAGAAAAGAATTTTTTCTCTGTAGTTAAAGCCTAAGTAAGTCTAAGGCTTTGCGCCTTCAGCCATTCACTTGTTTAAAGTAGTGTTGTACATGATAAATTTGTCAAAATGTTTTGCATAAGCCAACTCATCTGCAGCAAGCCTCTTTGCACTGCAAGCTAGGACATTAAAAAAAGGTGGCGGTTTTCATTGCGAGTCTGTGCCTGAGAAACTCATTTTTTTTAACGGCCTTTTTTTTCAGTTAATGAAAATGTTGCTGCCTGCAATAATTTTTTTTATTCCTACATAATCATTGCTACATCCTGTTAATAATTACCAGGGTTGCGGTCAGTGGCGTAAATATGGTTTTGTACTGAGGGGGCAACGCTAGGCATTTAGCCGAGTGGTGTGGAGGGAGAAACGAATAACAGCCCCGGAAGCTGATGCATTTTTGCTATTTCCGGCATTTTCTGGCCTTGTAAAGTGCTGTTGGAAACATTTTTATAAAACCAGTTTTGCTGACTGCATTATAAGCATAAAAAAAATTGTAATGTAAATCTTTCAGTTTTTCATACTGGATACTTATTTTTTAAACACTGATACTTCGTTAGTAATGCAGGTAATTTTAAGCAAAATACGGAGTTACTAATTCTTACTGGTTACTTTAGTAATTTAAAGGAGAAACAGTAGAAGTATAAATTAGCTTGCGTCCTTGACCTCAAAATGCAGCCATCTGACGGTAAATAATTTTTCAGCTATGGAAAAAGTGACTTGGCCAATTTGCCGAATAAGCTTTCAAAATTTCACAGAGGGGACGAATCGTCCTTTTGCCCCCCCCAGTTACGCCATTGGTTGCGGTTTGATATAAAAAACTAGTCAAAACCCGCACACAAAAAAGGGACGAATACCCCAAAATCAAAATTAAACGATCCTGATTTAATCAGTATGGCATGTAACATTGTTACAGTTTACACCGAGAAATGAACTCTTTAATTAACATCTGGTTTAGTTATAATTAATTGGTTTCTTAAAAGCTTAAGTAATTTCGAAAGAAAGAGCAATAGTGACGACGATTCAGTATAGATTCCTCCATGGAGCATTCTGTAACAAAGTGAATGTTTTGTTGCCTTTTAAACTCCCAATCGGTTAGGTTGCTTAGAGTGCAGAAAACCAAAGTTGGAAATTATCTCTGATAAGGGTTAGCGAAGCCTGGAGAAACATTGAAACTGCTTGAAAAATAATAAAGTGGAAAAGTATTGAATTTCGGCTTTTACCTGTAAAAGACTTGAATTTTGCCATGTGAACTGGAAAATGCATGAATTTTGGCATGCGACTTTGACAGTTCTTGAATTTTTGGCGTGTGACCTGGAATAGGCTTGAATTTTGGCATGTGATCTTGGAAGTGCATGAATTTCGGCATGTGATCTTGAAAGTGTGTGAATTTTCGCATGTGACGTGGAAAGTCCTTGGATTTTGGCATTGACTTGGAAAAGGTCTGAATTTTGGCATCTGACCTGGAAAAGGCTTGAATTTTGGCATTTGACCATGAAATTACGTGAATTTTTTCAAGTGACGTGGAAACTGCTTGATTTTTGGCATTTGACCTGGAAAGTCCTTGAATTGTGGCGTGTTACCTGGAAAAGGCTTTGAGTTTTTTTCAATCTGATGCTTTTCCTTTCATACAGTTCTTTATTTAGACTTAGTTGGAAAATTACCTGAAATATATGTACCACGCCAAGTTGATGAAATGACGAAAAGAACGATTTTGGCGGTGAGACGATGGTTGAAGTTGAGCCATCAGATCTTTTTTAGCTACTTCATGCTTCAGGTTTAATTTTTCGTTTTGCACATTAAAAACCCAGAAGCAAAACTTTCTGCCACTATCTGCGGCACCAATTGTTGGGGGAAAAATCTGTCTGCAGCTAATCTGTTTTTATCGTACGGTATGTTACCCACATGCTATTGCGTTATATTGAATAACTTTTATGTGCTCTAAATTACAACTCTGGCTATGCCACCAATGGAAATATCTCGTCGAATCAATTTAAATGTATTGGAATATCAAAATCTATAAAAAAAATTTGACGAAACTGCAGAAATTTGACCAAAATTTGTCCACGGTGGTTTTTCACTGTCTACGACATAGGTCGCGCCGATTCCGCTACTGATTCCGCCGATTCCGCTACAGATAAATTGCGGTTTTGTTACGAGTGTTGGATTGTATTAGCTGCGAAGAAAGATCAATTTAAATATTTTCCAAAATTATTTCTGGGATTTTCATCTGATATTTTTCCAGAAAATTTCCATCCCTACTGAAGGAATAGCAAATGAGGGAATACTGTTTTAATATTTTAAAACTTTAAACTAGGGTTTGTGGGGTTCTTTAAATTTTTGTATACAAGTTAACATTTTTCTTAGCTTTGTGTTGGGGAGAGGCAAAGTAAGGTATACAAATTGACGTACTTTCCTTTACGAAAGGCAGACATTACCAGTTGGGTTTGGCTCTTTGTTTTGACAACTTTTTTGATAATGCCGTCGAACATTTCCAGAGTGCAGTTGGTGTAATGAAAGACAGAATTAATGGATTGAAGGCAAAACTAAAATCCAAGACTGAAGAAACAAGTAAGTGACTGTGACTGTGACTGACATGGACTGTGATAGCGGTCTTATGTAGGCTTCAGCACAGACTTTGTTAAAAACATCAAACTTTGAAACTCTATTGTTTCCCCCCAGTCGTGTCATAACTATTTCACTGCCTTCAAAATTTTAATGACAGCAATCGAACCATTTGGCCTCCACAGCATTGCCATTTCTTGTTGTCGTTGGGACGCTTTGCCATCACTTGGAGATCGAACAAATGAACAGATTTACAAGTTTTATAGCTTAAATGTTGGTTTTAACAAGGGCAAGGTTGGTTTAAACAATGGGCTTTTGAACACCATTTTAATGTGACCGATTTATCTCAAAAAGCATTCATCTCCATTATCTGGTACCAAATTCTACTTAATTAATTTACCTGAAATATCCACAAGAAAAAATTATGTATTAGTATGGAGTGCGAGTAGAATAATTTTGATTAGAGTCGAACCGAGCCGGGCTTGCAACAGAAGATTCGAGTATCGAGCCGAGTTCGAGTATTTGGTTGTTAACACTTATTTTGCAAGTTTCTTTTTTGTTTATTTGTTAGTGTAATAACTAAGATGCTGCTTAACGGACTGTGCTGGTCAATGTCTATATCTATTTTTCCAGTTTTTAGGATGTGACTTTAAAATGGCTTGAGCTAGTGGCTTTTAATTTGCACCATTGGAAAGCTCTCGTTGAGACAATGAATTTGGTATATTTGAATGTGTAAATCTGTTAAATAATTGGCGATGTTAGCGCATTTTTACCAGGTTCCAAGTTTAGTTGGGATAAATCAAATCGAGTTTGAGCAGAAAGGAAACTCGACTCAAACTCAAAACCTTCGAGGCTCGACCACCCCTGATTAGTATTAAAAAAAAAAATGCTTAAGCATATGTAACCCGGATGTAAGTCTACCAACACTCTCGTACGCACGGTCACTCACTTGCTAGTCAAAGAGGGGCATTCGGTGGCATTCGGTGTTGTATGGAGACTATGTAGTTGTCTGCCTGAACCGGGTTTCTTTTAGCTTCAGCTATGTTTTTCAATTATATTGTTAGTGTAACATAGGCCAGTCATTTGTTGTTGTATGTATGGACCATTTTGCGGTCTGATTGGGAATAAATAATAATAATAATAATAATACTACAACTTAATGCTCTAAATTATGGGTGAGCGAGTAGAATAATTTTAAATTGATCCGAGCCGAGTTTGCAACAGAAGAATCGAGTATCGAGCCAAGTTCGAATATTTGACGATGCCACTTACTGTATTTTTCAAGTGTCTTTTTTTATTTGCTAGTGTAATAACAACTAAAATGCTACTTAATGGACTGTGTGGGTCAACGTGCACGACTAGTTTTCCAGTTTTTAGGATACAATTTTAAAATGGTTTGAGGTAGTGGCTTTTAATTTGCACCACTGGAAAGCTCTCGTCGAATTGACGAATTTGGTATGAACGTCAAAATCGGTTAAAAATTGGTGAAGTTATCACATTTTCACCGGATTTGAGTTTTTCGAGTATGGATGCAAACAACGAGCCGAGTTCGAGTACAAGTTGCATACTCGGCCCGGCTCACATTTTTAGAGTATCACACATCTGCACTCTAAAGGAACATATACAAGAAAATGACATGTAAGCCATCAGCGTCACATTATACGTGTAAAAGAATCAATAAAAAGTCAGCTTCAAAAATGCCCACTTTCACATCAAAGACACTCGCTAATTTTTGGTAGCTCCCTGCTATCTTCTTCAGGCTTTAAAGACTTTTTGGACTCAATTACATCGCTGCTCACTACAACTTGGCTCGTCACTTGCATTCATACTCGGAAAACTCGAAACTTGTGAAAATGCGATAACTTCGCCAATTTTGACCTTCAAATACACCAAAATTCATCTTCTCGAGAGCTCACCAGTGGTGTTAATTAAAAGTTACTAGCGCAAACCATTTTAAAGTTATGTCCTAAAAACTGGAAAACCAGTTGTACACGTTGACCCACACAGTCCGTTAATCAGCATTTTAGTTATTATTACACTAACAAATAAAGACACTTGTAAATTAGTGTTAATTAAATACTTGAACTCGGCTCGATACTTAACTCTTCCGTTTCAAACTCTGCTCGGAAATTAAAATTATTCTATTCGCACACTCGTACTGCTCACTTCTTGCTTCTTTTTTGTATTTAAAACTAGCTAATAATGTTGCCTTCCGTATTTATAGTGCTGCACTCCAAAACATCTTCTTAACCTTTTCCTGCCTCAAAACAGCTCCTAAAAAGCCTGATAACCGATATATTGTCTGTTCATTTCTACGCCCTATTAAAAAAAAATCCAATCGCTTACATCAGAGGTGTAATTCCAGTTGAATTAGGTATTTTGGAACGTATATTTTCGGTTAGTTTTATCCAATATCATCCTTTTATTCCTAAATAGATGTTTTTGTTGGCATCGCTGCCAAACTTAACGTGACATTGCTTTTGTTTGCTGAAAATAGCCATTGGTTGAAACTATCATATCTCCGGAACCACACAATGCACAGCCGCCATCTTGGTCCCGTTCGAGAGAGGAGAATCCCAATTTCTGATCCCGTGGAAAATGATGTGTCAACTCCTACGTCACTGCCTTTATTCCTCGAATGAAATGTGCCGTTTCAACGCCCGTTTTTGTAACTCTTGGGTATCGCGAGCGCCGATTGGTTCGTTCGAGGTACCTGACCTTTCATGGCGAAGGGTGCCAGTCACAAGTGTCGTAACTCGAAGTGAGTCAAGGCCGCCGCATCCATTGGCACTAGCACGAGCCTACGAACCTACGAAGAATGGGTGTGCGTTCTCAACGATCGTGAATATTGAGAAAATTAAATAACTTTAAACTGCTTGTACGGTAATAAAACATCAAAAAATTATTTCGGAAGTAATAATAGGCGTTGTGGCGGAAGAATATCCAGTGGATGTTATCATTCTGAGTACTGCAAGATGAAATTTTCGTTAGCGCTTTTACATAGTCGAACTTCAGGATTTTTTTTTTAATAATGAAAATGTAGGACGATGATCCCAATTATATTTCTGAATATCCATTCTCTTTCTCCTACGAAAAGATGTTTGCGCTAATAATCGCCTGTTGGCAAGCGACCGGTGGATTTCTGCAAATATTCTCTTGCTGGTAGGCAGACTTCAGTGCTGTCCTGATAAACTGATTTTTGTATAACTGAGCTTTTGCAAAAAATAAAAAAAAATTAAAAAAATTAGGGAACGACTATGTGTCTAATTGGTGTTTTCCAGCCCTAGGTTCAGTGCAAAGTTTATTTTCAACATAAATTTGTTAAAAAAAAAAGTAATCTTGAAACTTATGGTAATATTGAAAGTTGTTTCCACTATTTTCAAAAATTTAAAGATTACTTTTTTTCATTCTATAGTAAAGAGCAAAGAACATTCCAATTAGCTTCAAGATCTTCCAAATGGTTTCTACGTATTTTTTTTTATTTGTACAATAGGGACCAATTTTCTAGATGTTTTATCTAATCAAGATGGTGGCGCCATCTACTGACTCTAAACAGAACAATCAACACAAACGGGATGGTTTACCTCGGCCTCTCCCCGATAGAAAAAGGGAAACTCCACCCTCGTATCCAACAAGTGGAGCCTCACAAGTCTGTCAATTCCTGTGCTGCAACGGACGACTATGTTCATGATAATAGTCAATTAAATCACGTTTACAACCGGAACTGGCCTGGCATCGCTGATGCTGCCAACTGGAAGTGCACTGCCGACCAGGACAGAGAAGTCGATAAGCATGCCGAACGTTATGCTACAGCATACGACAATCGCGAGCCTTGTTCGTACGCTAACGTTACAGAGCTTGGCCTTGTTGCGGATAATTCTGAAAGCGTGGGAAAGGCACTCGCTATCGAAACTGTGACAAACTTGTTCAATAGCAGCAATAATGAAAATAGAACCGACCAATCTGCAGGATGACAGAGGGGGTCAACTTTGCTTAATAACAGCAACAATGGAAATAGTAACGATCTATTTACGGGGCAACAGAGGGACAACAATCGAGGTTTATTCTGGTTTGATCGGACCACTACTTCTGAGGAATACAATTTTCCAAGCTGGCGTGCGAGTCCCATTCGGGGGAACACGATTACCACCGTAACTCACGGCCACGGGTTGATGGTTGGCAAAAGGTTAACAACAGAAAAGCTAACGGGCTGCGGCGTCAGCAAGCTGTATGGGGATCCGCTAATTCTAATGACAACGATTTTGCCGCCAGTCCCAAGAAATGCACGCTATATGTTGGTGACTGTAGAACCTCGATAAACGAGGAAGCTATTGCAGCATATATTAAAGTGCTTCGAAAAAACCCTTACAAAATGAAGGTGGAGCGTTTACAACTAAGCTGAACAGTATGAGGAAAACACATGCATTCCGGATTACTCTCTCTGTTCAGGATGGAGATGGGCTACTTGATGGAAGCAAGTGGCCAACTAACTCGGAGGTACGGCCATATGTCTGGAGGAGACAAAGACACCCACCTTCGTATTATGGGGACTAAATCTCTGAAAATTGTTACTTGGAACTGTGCCGGCATTAAAAGTTCCAGATCGATTGCCACGGACCTGTGTGATAGTTCGGACATTCTGCTACTGCAAGAGCTGTGGCTGTGTGACTACGAACTGGACTTTTTCAACACGATTCATGAAGATTTTTATGCAGTTGGGGTTTCGCCTGTAGACACCAGTGATAGCCTGCGCAAGGGACGTCCCTTTTGGGGCACCGCTGTTCTTTGGAGGAAAACCCTTTGCACTCTTGCCCCTAAAGTTCATACTTACGCAAGTGATAGTCCTGGGACTAGTGTTTAGTCTTGCAGATGGTAATGATTTTGCTATTGCAACAGTCTACTCACCCACAAATAAGAGCGATGATGCTATTTTGGAGGAGCTGCTGCAGGTTTTGGGTGAAGTGGATATTTTCACACATGAGGCTGGCACTGACTTTATCATTGTGGCCGGTGATCTTAATGCTGACCTGCGAAGAACAGGCCGGTTTAACGAACTTGTTGTTGAAGGCATGGAAGAATATGGGCTGTCATTTCTTGACAGTCGGCTACCCCCAGACACTGTTACCTTTATTAGCAACGCACAGGACTCATGGTCGTGGATTGACCACATCTGCGGCTCAGAGCGAGTGGTGGCACTAACCCTAACGGTTTGGGTTGATGAACAAACTGTGATGTCTGACCATCTGCCAATGGGTGTTGAACTGGCACTACCTAATAGAGACGTGCCGGGTCAACAAATCTATGTTAATAATGGGGTTACTGCACTTCAACCACCTTCTCGTATCGGCTGGAGACGTGCAACCAGCTTCGGTATTACAGTGACCGGGTTGGTTACTCTCTTGGCCTATTCCCTCCGGCGGAAAGTGTTGCATGCCGTCTACCCGGCTGCAGTAATGCTGACCACCTTGAAGTTATCCACAGGGAAGTGGCCTTGCTTAGTGCAGTGCTTCTGTGAGCGGGTTTAGAGACTCTTCCATGTGTGAAAATACAGTCACAGACCTAAGGTTCCTGGTTAGTCGGGAGATGTAAAGCAAAAGTATGAGGCACATAGGAGAGCCCATGCTAGATGGGTGAGCGCTGGCAGCCCTATGGATGGCCCAATCGTCGATGAAAGGAAGACTATGCATAAGCAGTCCAAGTGTGCGCTACGGTGGTGCCAGAGCCATGAAAAAAGCTTGCGAGCAGCATCACTACAACAGTCCCTCCATACTGGAAATTGCACGGCCTTCTGGAATGCGGTTCGTCGCTCGACGCAGTTTAATCGGCCTACCACTGAAAGGCTGGATGGTGCTAGTGGTGGGGCTACTATTTGTGCTCGGTGGAGGAGGAAGTTCACCTGTCCGCAGGCAGCCATGACTACGCAGGAAGAAACTACTGCTGATTTGGATCTTGACACCGCACCTGAAATTTGTCCCGTTGAAGTAAATCATCTCCTCAGGGAAATAAAAAGTGATAAAACACCGGGCCCGGATGGGCTCGCCATGGAACATCTCCGATACGCAGGTCACCTCGCCCTACAGCGCTTGGCTCTCCTTTTTTCGGCCTCCTTGACTCATGCCCATTGCCCTGATGCGGTCACAAAGACTATTATTCTGCCCATTCTCAAGAAAACCACTGCTGACCCTACGCATAGTGAGAACTTCGACGGATTGCATTAATGAGCCTGCTGGCAAAGCTCCTGGACCTCGTCGTGCTGACCAGACTGAGAAATTCTGTTGCACAAGTGACGCTCAATTTGGGTTCAAGCGTAAACCAGGGCTCGAAATGTCCAGAGAAAAATGTGTAGCATAATTGCGATGCAAAATAAAAGTATGCGTAGCAATCGCAAAATAATGGTTAGCAATTTTCATGAAGCATAATTATTTTTCTTAGCAGGCAAAAGGGTGTTTTCGTTTTAATTATTGATGGTTCAGTTCGAACAAGAGAGTATGATTGTGCAACATATAAATTGCATCATTTTTTTTAATACCTAAATATTTTGATGCCTTATGTTACTATTATCAGGAGCCTATAGAAAACAACTAGGAGCGTGTCTCGGTAACTTCCACTACAGTGTTAAGTCAGGAGCGGCTACAGTGGTGTACAAATTTGTTACCAGAGGTCGCCACCTGCACGAGATGATGAGAGGTGTGCGTCACGTTCTCAATGTTAATTTTCGGTCCTTTGTTTTTAAACAATAAATGTTTAACATGGAAACAATACCAAAGTAATAATAAAAAAAAAAAAAAAACGCATAATAAGTTGTTCTTAAGTTGCTCTAACCAACAATAAAATAGAGCGTTGCTTTCGTAGCACACGTCTGCCTCGGGTGCTAAGTTCAGTTTCGATTTTAGACAACTTGACGCAGGCGCAGTATTGTTGCTCCTTCTGGCGTTAGAATTTCGTACTAAAATAGACGCTTCTAACATAGACCAGCCACACACGCTCCTAGTTTTCTATAGGCTCCTGCTATTATGGGTTGTTCAATTTCATTCTTTGCACATGGTATAAAAATAACTTAACTTCTGTAGGGATTGGAATTAAGAATTTTATGGAACACAATGAATGTTCCAGTGTAAATGGGCTAGGCCTACTGCAAAAGGATTTTTTAACATGATTATCGTTCGCCATGATGTTGCGTCGCTAAACTGCTATGCAAATTTCAATTTTGTATCGCAAATGTCTAAAATTGTGGTGCAAACTGCGATGCGATACCGCTCATTTCGAGCCCTGTAAACACTCCACGATGCGGGCCGTTTATGCGGTGAAGGAGGTTATGCGCCGTTTTCGCAAAGCTGGCTCGAGAGTACAAGCTTGTTTCGCTGACGTTGCTAAGGTGTTCGACAAGGTCTCGCATGACGCCTTGCTGAAAGCTCTAAGGAGTCGCAGAGTTCCAACTTACCTGGTTAACATTGTACGGGACTGTTACGATCGGCAATCATTGGCTGTTCGTTGGGGTAACTACTTGTCCCACTCCTTAGCGGCAAAGTGTGGTGTCAGGCAGGGCAGCCCCCTCTCCCCGTTTCTTTTCTGCCTTGTGTTGGATGAAGCTGTTAAAGAGCTAGGTGGCTTGCCTACCGGCTGTTGGGTCAACGGAACTGCTCTGAAAATTATTGCGTACATTGATATTTTACTCTTGGCACCCAGTAAGCATGCTCTGCAGTTCCTTCTGGACAGGCTGTGCTATAGGACAGATGAAAGGCCTGTCATTTAACGTCCTAAAATCGGTCGGAGTTATTTTTGGGGGTGACTCTGAGATTGTTAAACCTCTACATCTGAATGGAACAAAACTCACTTGGGTCATGTCTGTAACAGATCTGGGTGTAGAACTGAGTAAAGATCTGTCGGATGATTTAAATGTGCGAAATGTCCGGTCGGAGGTGTGCAAGAAAAGCAATGCCATCGTGCGCACCTTTGCATCCTCTCCTGAGGAGGTGAAAGTGCATCTGCTGAGGACTAGAGCTATGGCGCTGTGCGGTCTTGCAACCTGCTGCAGCTATTCTAGGGCGACCATGAACGAACTGTCATTGGTATATCATGGGGTCATAAAACGGGCTCAACTGCTGTCTCAATCAATCATCAAACTTGCAGAGACGGGAGCCTCCTCACTCTAGAACTTGCCATGCTCTTACAACAGGCTACGCTGTGGAGTAATGTACTGAATTCTAACAATGCCCTGATTGTTGCCTGCAAAGGGGGGGGGGGCAATGACTGGGGACAAGGTCTTGGTGGGTGCAGTTGGTATAGAGGGTTAATGCATCTGGGACGATGGTGCGAGATCCGTATCCCCCATGACTTTGACTGTTGAGGCAAAGGGCACATGACCATGTACAGGGCATCGCAGTGTTGCAGGCTATCAGCGACTTGGACCGAAGTCCACCTTGAGTGTATTACTTTTGTGTTGATAATTTTGTTGTTTATTTTTGTCTCTCCCAAACCCATATGTTCCTCGTTGTAAGAAAATAGAATAAATAATTCTGTCGTATTTTTAAAACTAAGAAAACCAACGAACTATAACTTTCCTTTGGTTTAGTGCCTCACGTACAAGTTAGTCTTATGTGTTGGATCAAGTCTGTACTGAATTAAATGTAATATTGAATTGTAGTTTTGAAAATCAGCTTTTTTAGTCTTGTTGCATCTTGGATCCTGAAAACTGGTCCCTATTTTAACTAGGAGAAAAAAATCTGGATCTAACTTAACGTTGCATGTGTCCATTGCAAGAAATGATTCTATAAATAAAATGAATTAATTCAGTTGTATTCTACTTTAAACAGCAGTTCAAGACCCACCTACAAACAGCAGTGAATCTGTTGATTCGATTCAACGAGAAATTGAAGATCTTGAGGAAATTCTTCCGGAAATTGAGGAAAAAATCACAGACACGGAAGATATGAAGAAAAACACTGCAGAAAAATTAAGACAAGCTGCACTTGATACTGTAAGTACAGAAATGCACTTACAACTGAATTGAAATTCATGCTTTGTGAGATACGAAATTTGTTGTGCTTCCTTTCATTTCGTTATGTCAAGGATCCACTGTATCCATTTGGGCGATGCACTTAGGTGTGCAAGGTAGCATGGCACGATATTCTTTAAATTGGCAGTCTGTCCGGTTATCGCAGGGATCAATTTTCTAGAATTTTTTTGCTGTACTATACATTTGCTGCCGATGTTAAGGTACGTAGATGTCCAAAAACATTGTGTTAAAACTTGTAAATTTCATTGACAGTATTTGTGTACAAGTTCCTTGACAAAAAAAAATTGGAGATGACTAGAGAAGACTAGTGTGTTGAAAATATGTTGGTCAAAGCTGCTGTGAGCTTCTTCTTCAGCAAGTAGTGACGACAGAGGCCATGTTCATGGTCGCTACTTGTTGAGTAAGAAGCGCAGTAGCAGCAGCTAAAAGAAAAGTGGTATTTTCATTAGCCGGTGATGGATCGAACGAAGTGCATATTTTGAACACGAATCAACCCTACTAATGTATAATTGTTATGGCTGCACCGAATACTGAATCAGATCAGTTGACAATATTTGTGGTACTGGTATCGATAAGCCGTGAACCGTTGAAAATTACGATATTCGATTTGCAACGTAACTTCCTAGCTGTCTTTTGGCTGCTATTTTTTCTATTTTAATAATTATTGGATAGCTGTATCGGTACCGGTATCGGCAAAATTTTTAAAACTATTGGTATTGAATCGGTAAAACTGGTTTCGGAGCAGTCTTAGTATTTGTTTTTCTTGGTTATAGTTTCCTGAGCGAAATTACCCAGACATAAACACGCATGTCTCATGTTCATGATAAAAATAATGAAGGGCTAACAAATGGACGTATTAAACTCCCCATTCTGTTAAATACGCAAACTGTGCTCCTCCCCTCAGCTGAGCAGTATGTAACACAGGCAAACACTCAAACTGACAGATCTCGCCGATTAAAAAAAAATCGCAGCCAGCAGGTTAAAATTCAAGCATTCAAATTATTTTTTACCTAAAGACTATCATGCAGTACAGTATTAATGTGTTAATTTATTTATGTATTCATTATTAACCTTGCAGGGGCTGTTTGGAAACAAAGAGGAGGCTGTGGCAGCCTCAGGTTTTGACAGACCACTAGATTCCACGTCCTCTTTTGGTGGAAGCTCTTCAGAAAAGGTTTGCACATATTTGTTAACGTAGATGGAAATAAAATGGCGTTCATCTTCTTACTTTCAAATAGCAAGGGTGTTCTCCATTAAATTCACACTGGTTGAAACGTTTTCAGACTGTTGCAATTACTTGTATGTATCGACGGCCTCCTTAAGCTAAAATATTCTTAAATACATATGCTTGTTTTTCGATTTAGTAAAATACGACTTGAATTTATTTCGAGAAAGTTTTAATTGGTGAAGAATGGTAGGTCTTATTTGGTAGGTCTGTTCTGGCAAAAAATGTTAAAACATGATTGTAAAGTGCCAGGGCAATAGATTAAAAACATACCAAGAATTGTAAGTCTTTTCCTTCTAATTTTTTTTACGAAGATTTGTAGTTCTCTAAAGCAATTTATCACTACATTATTTTTTAATCTTTTGTTTGTTAAAGGTTGCCAAGCCAATTTCCAGTATGCTGGTGAAAAGAAAGGTAATTCGTTAATATTTCCATGTGACTTGCGTAACTGTCTTGTGATTTTGTGAATATTTGTTAAAAAAATTTACATGTGTTAATTGCGGCACAACTTCAGATAAAATTGTCTCGCCAAGTGCCTACAAGTGTCCACTGTGCTACCGGACGTATTGTCGTAGTGTATTATGTTATTAGTTTGCTTTGTAAGGCCCCAAGATGGCACTAAATTTTAGCACAAAATAAATTGCATATTTTGATATCCATATTTGGTTGATTCAGCAGCATAGCTTGTCACACATCGTTACAGTAGCTAGTTATATTACCTGTCTCATCTAGCCCAGTGGGAGCACTTTATTGACCCTTTACTTCACGGACATGTACGAGAACTTTCATCCCGACTTCCTCGTGAAAATTGCCAGTTTCACCACAATTGCGCCTACCAGTAGAAAATAATCCTGCAACTTTTCAACTTTTTGCAAGTTTTTATTTTTAATTCTAAAATATCCTGGCGGCTTCAATACCATGACTTAAAAAATGTTAACTAAATTGCTTAATAATTATGTTTCAGTAATTTGAAATGCGAGATACACGAGACGCTTAAAAATGCGTATGTTTGTGAATCCTGTAGAAGCGTAGAAAACTGTATATGTGAAGGAAAGGGTTAATATAAGGCTGTGCGGAACTGATGTA
>JAHWFP010032145.1:0-11671 GCA_023313725.1 Lithobius niger
AAGTTTTAAGGCTCTTTGCACACTAAACTTTACCCAACCTTTGCCAGTCTTTATAATTTAACATCCTCGATATCCTACTTTTAAAGAAAAGAAAAGAAAAATTTGTCTACTATGTAAAATATGTTTCTGCAGCTCTAACTGAGGCAGAAAGCATTTAAGTTTGACCACAAGGGTTTTAAGGCATGCTGAATCCAAATCATGAAGAAAACGAATCACTTTCTGTACCTTGAAAATACATTACAAAAAGTCCAATTTTTCCAGGGAGGTCAAAATTGGTTTCTATTACCTAAACAAAAATATACACTCCTATAAATTCTTGCATTCAGTACCTGCAATTACTAAGACATACTTCTTTGAAAAAAATTACTCGAGTGGACCCAGTGCTCACGATCTGCATTGTATTTCAAAACTTTCCTGGCAATGATAGATTCCCAGTCTCTTTTCTGTTGCAACTTTCGTAGTTTAGTTACCATGATGTATGTGTTTTAGCAAACACATACTATACAAAACTCACTGATCACATACTATTTCACTTTTCAAATATCACCTAATATAAAACTCACTGAACGGTATCCAACCAGCAATCAAGGTTAGTTTATCTATCATGTCATTGAAGCAAACAGTTCAATAATTGCAAGAATAGTTATTTTGTTAAAACTTGAGTGAATTGTTACAGTACATAAGTACTGAAACGTGCGCGTATAACACTTAAACATGTTATAATAGACTGTTGGATAACAATACAAACAATGATTACAAACAATAATTTTGCATTTACGCGTTCACTTCAGGGCCATGTGCACCCCCATTTTACATGTACACCCCCATTCTACTACTCTTTACCTGTGTGCCAAAATTTAGATATGCAAACTTTTCCTAACGAGCTGTAGACGAGTTTTTATACCCTATGAGAATTAACATGGGAGCCCTGACTTTAGCTAGTTAGCTAGCTACCTAGCCAGTAACACAAATCAACATTATTCAGGGCTAGTTTTCTTCACAAAGAACACCTCACCAAACTTTAATGTTGTGGTATTCTTTGTTACAGGACCCAAGACACCCGTTTCCAACGATTTCCAAAGATTTCTTCCGCATGGGTAATTTACACCAGTTAGGTAAAATCATGTAAAAGCTCGTTACAGTTAAAAGAGTCTTTGAGTGAGCCGCCATCTGAAACAATAACGCTCTAACAATTAAGCTCCAACAACAATAAATCATCTACTTGGCGGCGACACACTAGTGTGTGTCTAGATACTGTGTACAGGGTGGGCCCTAAAAAATGCACCATATGAAATTTATGTGAGTTCAAACTTTTTTTTTTTTTTTAAAGTAGCCTAGGAAAAGAGCAAATAGGGGTCATTTTTCTGGATCCAAAATTCAACTCTTGATTTTGAAAAAGGACATTGACCTGGCCCCCAGGCTGGCTGGCTAAAAATGGTTACTTTTGCCTAAAACATACTTAACCTGATAATTTGCATTACATTCCTCGAATGTGATGTTCCCCTGGAGGTTTTTTCCGGTCCGCAGACACCTGCTTGCATATCCCACCGCGCATGCGCTGCGCGGTCCTCCCTTATAAAAGCAAGAGCGGTGACGCTTTCAGCATTCATTTTACTTTTAATGTGTCAGGCAGTGACTCGAGAGGGGAAGTAGGGCGGGAGTAAGGTTAAGTATGTTTTAGGCAAAAAGAAACTATTTTTAGCTGGCCAGACTAGGGGCCGGCAAAATGTCCTTTCTTTGTTGCCAAAACATATTAACCTGATAATTTGCATTATCAGTAGACCTCGTCAGAGACAGGTGGCGGGCACCGCCTGGACGAGCGCCCCGAGATGCAAGCAGGCTTTCCCCAACAAATTTTTTATCTGAAAGAGAAAAATTCGCACTTTATTCAGAACAATGGTTGTAACAGGAATCTGGGTATCTTTCGTAGGGATTGGTGGCCTTGAAAAGGATCGTTGTTTTGAGGGTCTTGCTTCTGGATGGATGGTTCTTGCTTTCCTCATGGAACTTGCTTCTGCTTCGTTCTGAGTGCTTATGGGGGCTTGACCACAGTTCTGGCTGCGACGATTGGTCCCAGCCGGTGTAGTCCGGGTTCATCCCTTGACATGTCCCTTAGATAGTGGGACGTGAAGGTTGATTGGTGGCACCAGGATGTTGCTGCCAGGATTTCTTCAATTGGGGTGGTGTTGTGGTGGGCCCATGATGTGGAGATTGCTCTTACTTCATGTGCCGTAACTCTCATGCTCTTACTCAAATCGTGTTTGTCTTAAGCTGCTTCAATTGTTTTCCTAATCCATCGTGATACCATGGCGGCTGAAGTTTCGCCGGTCTGGATATCCACAGGGAGGAAGAGTTGGTTTCTACCTCTGCGTATGTCTTCGTGTTGAGCGCGGGCTAAGTAGAAACGGAGTGCTCTGACAGGGCAGAGGAGGCATTCGGGTTCGTTCCCTACGAGATTTGAGAGGGCTGGAAATGTTATTGGTTTTGATGGTTCAGAAGGTTTCTGTGTTTTAGCTCTGAAGGATGCTCTAGGGAAGAGCGTTACAGAAGAGAAATTAGGGCTGAAGATGCAGTATGCCGGGTCAGCTGAGAGGGCCTGAATCTTAGAACATCTTAGGCTTGCTGTCTTTCATGGGTCCGTACGGTTCTTCCATTAATGATTGTAGGACAACGGAGAGATCCCAGTCAGTTACGGAGCGTCTTGTTGTTGGGCGTTCGTTTTCGAATTTACGTAATAAGGAAGAGATCCGGTAGTCATCCAGTAATTTGGTGCAGCCGGCAGCTTAGAAGACTGAGTTTAATGCGGAGCGATAAACGAGGATTGTTGATCCTTTTAGTTTATCGATGTTGAATAGGTCGGAGAAAAAAATTCAAGAGCTCGGGTAGAGGGGGATTGATTGGATTTGTATGTTTTCTGATATACCAATGAATCCATTTCGACCAGTAACTGTCGTACATGCAGTTAGTCGAGTCTCTAGTTGCTTTGGATGCGATGTGTTCTACCTCCTCTTGATAAATTCCAGCCTTTTTAGGGAGGTTGATGATAGTAGCCACCCATGCAGGTTTAGGTTTGGAAGATTCGGGTGCAGTTTTGACCCTTTCTGTTGTGACAGAAGATCTGGTAGAAGAGGGAGACTTCTTGATGTGACGACTACTAGGTTGAGGAGGAGTGGAAACCATGCCGCTGAAGGCCAGAGAGGGGCTATTAGCAGGAATAGGCTCTGGCTTTCTTCTATTTTCCGAAGCACTTGAGGGAGTAGTTTGAACGGTGGGAAGAGGTAGGCAAACAGATTGTGCCAGGGAAAAGTGAGAGCGTCGACTGCTATTGCCGAGACGTCCGGAATCGGGCTGATGTAATGGGGAAGTCTGTCATTGTGCTTCGTGGCGAATAGGTCTAGGATTGGTATGCCCCAGATGTTGAATGGATTTCTTAAGACACCATTCGCCTGCTGGTGGTTTCTGGCGTGATAGAGTCTGCAATCACATTCCTGTTGCCAGGGATGTGAAGCGGTAGGAGGGTGATGTTGTATGGGATGCAAAGATTGAAGATTTTTGAGGTAAGTTTGTGAAGGGATCTTGACTTGGTTCCACCTTCCCTCTTGATGTAGGTCAGGGCTGTCATGTTGTCGGCCTGGACTTGTACAACTTTGTCCTGAATCAGGGGGAGGAAGTGGTGAAGGGCAAACAGAATCGCTCGCAAGACTGCTGCGACATCGGAGTGGAGACCTCTTTATTTTTTCCCCGGGGTGGCCGGAATCGCAGCTACGGTTGAAGCAGGGGATTGTGTGATGGGAGTCGAGCCTGACTTAAATTTCTTCAGCATTTCCTTGTGTACATTTTCCTGCCTTTTTCTGGTGGCAGACAGCAGTTGACGATGGGCAATTTTTTGCCAGTCTTTAAGTGGGATTGTCACACAAATGGCGCAGGGACGATCAAAGTAGTTCCACTTACGGTGGTATTGGCAAACATGATGTGGGTCAATTCTCTGGGGGTTGAAGAGTCACAGTGGCACTTGCCCGGATCGTCAATTGTTGGTGTGCGGCCGAAGTAAATGTCAGGTTCTTCATAGAGTCTTCGGCTTTTTAGCTCATACCATGGTGAAAGAAAAAACGGGACGTTCAGGTAGTTGACGTGGACGCACGGGACACTAAACAACGTCGGGAGAGAAGGCCCAAGAGGTGGGAGGCGGCAAAATTCCGGAAGCGAGAGGCGGATGCGAACAGGAGGTGGCACGCCTGGCGGCAGGAACTTGTACGAGAGCTGCGCAGCTTTCATCCGATGTGAAAAAAAGGGCCAAGCCGAGAGGTGTTGGTACATTAGGGTGGGTGAGGGACGGGACCCGTACTTCTGGGCGAGCGTTGGTTGGCTAGTATTCAGCTTTCACCGGCGGTCAAGAGTGATTAGGGTATTTGTTTCTAAGCAGAAACAAGCCCAGACATTCCGACTGCGAGGACTTGAAAAGGGAACGGCCGGGCATGGTATTTTCGACTGTCTTGAAGGGTAAAGACAGCGGTAGGGTCCAGACACCGGCGGCATCGCCAGGAAAGAAGAGCCTTCCCCCCGGGCGAAAGCAGGATGGTAGGTGGCGGAACTCCGGTGGAGGCAGAGATGGCCGGGTGGGACATTCTCGGTCGAGGGGGGGGGGGGGGGGGGAAGAAGTTGGCTTGCGCTTCTTCTGAGTGACTGAGGGAGACGATGGGTCTTGTTTGCGGAGGTCATGGGTGGACCAGACTTGCGTGCGGACGTGTCGAGGAGGACCGTGGGATTGACTTGCATCTTTCGGGCTTCTATCTATCCAGGAGGAGATGGATGATAAGTCCGGAGGAAGGTTGCGGATTGACGAGCGAGAAGCCGTCAATGTCCGTTGTAAGGGTATCTTGGCGTCACGGTTGATGTCTCTTGTCCGGACCAGCAAGGCAATCTGGCTAGGGACGGGCGAAAAGCGCGCAAATAGGCGAGTAACGATGGCCATGATGGTTTATGGCTTAGTGTACAGCAGCAGCACATCAGGAGGGGGTGGGGGGACGAAAGATGAGTGAGGGCTGCAGGGCCTGGTTACTCCTCATCCCAGTGCAGGACACGGCAGAACAGTATGGCGGACGAAAGACTAAGGAGCAGGTCGAGCGGGAGATGCGGTGCTTGGTTGACCTTCATCGCGGATGATGACTTGGCAGATCTTCTCCGCAGTGTAAAGCGGCAACACCAGAACAAGACGGGCGAAACACGAGTGAGTGCGTAGAGTGAGGAACGCAGGCTTGGCGGATCTTCGACAAAGTGCAAAACGGCAACCCCCGGGCAAGGCGGGTGAAAGAAGAGCTGCTTGGAGTGAGGAACGCTGCTTGGTAGACCTTCATCATGGTGCGGGATGGAAACACCCGAACAAAGCGGGTGAAAGACGAGTGAGCGCAAGGAGCAAGGAATGCAGGTCTTGGCTGACTTTCAACATGAAGCGGAGCGGCAACAACTGGGTAGGGCGCAGACGGTTGAGTGCTTGGGACAAAAGACCAGACTCGGTTGGCCTTCATTGTGAAGAGCGGCAGACCAAATCCAAGACGGACGAAAGACGGGAGCTGCGAGATCTTCAATATGGTACATGACAGCTACGCATCAGTGAAGCGGACGAAAGATAGTAGGGAACCGGAGGCAGGGACCGATGATGGAAGATCCAGTTCCATGCTGCTTCCACGGTTGGACTAGTGAGACGTGAAGCTTCGATGTCATGGCGGGTGAGGTGACCCAGACTCGACGGCGACGCCGCGGCTGTGGGCAGACCGGAAATGGGCCGAAGAGAGCAGCGTGCGGTGGGACCGGCACAGAATGGCTTGAACGGCTCTGGGGCATCCAGGTGACGATCAGGAAGTGATGGTTAGTCGTGGGAGGCTGCGTTGACCGAGCAGGCGGGCAGAAGATGGGAGCCACGGCAATGTAATCCCAGACGGCGGCATCTTGGGCTGGAAGGCGGTGAACCATGCCGGGTAGACGGGACCCATGGCAGCGCCTGAGCCGGAGGCGTGTCGACGAGGGGAACGGCTGAAAGACAGGAAGAGCAGGGCTGGAAACTTCCATAGCGGCAGCAGGGCAACAGGAGGGCGCAACAGAAAGGCGGACGAAAGCCAGGGGGGGTTGCAGATGGGAGACGGCAACCCAGGAGCATCACGGTGGAAGTTCACAGGAAACGGACGAAAGACGAGCAGGGCGAGAGTCAGACAGACGTTGGAAAGGATAGCACCATCGGACTTCAGCTTGTTGTTTTCGGCGGCAGCCAGTCGAGCAGCAGACGTAGACCAAGCCCGGAGTCGGCAGTAGAGCCCGAGGCGACACCGGACGAAAGAGGTTAGAAGGGAACCAACAGAACGAGCCGCCATGGCGGCTTGAGACAAAGAGATGACGAGCCCTCGTAGCCGCCAGCTTTATATAGGGAGGACCACGCACGTGCATGCGTGGTAGGGAAACTGAGGCGGCAATTTAAGTCTCAAGCAACCAACAGCATCACTGAGACAGCAATGCTAAAATTACCAGGTAAAGTACTTTCACAGCAAAGAAACCGTGTTTTATTATCTAGAGAATTTCCTGGTTGGGAGTGAGACCTTGCCAATCTGGGAAAAAGTAACATATTCTTGCCCCGACAGGGAGACAAGCAAGGCAGAAAGCGTCATTGCTGGCTTCTGTGGTAGTTGCTTCTGCCCCCTGGTGAAGAGACGACTCCTATGGTCTGGGGTAGCGGCTCGTTTCTGTCGGAAGCGTTGGCCGCAGCGGGAGCGAGGAGCGTCAGTCCGAAAGGGCTGCTGGTTTCGGAATTGAGAGGCAGGGGTGTCGTTCGGACGGTTAGGGAGTGTCGCTGCCGAGTTTTTGTGCCAGTCGTCCATTGGAGGGCGAGAATTGGCTTGCTTGTTTTTTTTTTGGAAACGACGGTTGGATGTCGTTAACTGTTTTTGCGGCTTGGGCTTCCTAGA
Source organism: Lithobius niger (assembly GCA_023313725.1). Taxonomy (NCBI): domain Eukaryota; kingdom Metazoa; phylum Arthropoda; class Chilopoda; order Lithobiomorpha; family Lithobiidae; genus Lithobius; species Lithobius niger. Next base: position 6,954 of record JAHWFP010032145.1, read on the forward strand.
GATGTCTAAATGTGGCGCAAGCGTCGGGATTAAACCACGGAAGAGCGTGTCTGACTTGTGGATCGGCTGGTTGCGGAGGCGGTGTCGGGTAGAGACATTCAAATTATTAGCGGACGACAAGGCGATGTCACGGAGAAGCGTGTTGTTAAAAAGCGCTCTAGTTGCCCAATTCAAGGCATGGTATGTTGCAAAACTGGCTTTCTGAAAGAGTTGACGAACTTTGAAAATCTTCCGGGCTTGTGTTTGAAGAGAGCTTTTCGCATAGGGCATTGACGGCCGTGTTAAGGACATCAGCTTCAAGAGGCCGCACATAGGCTCAAGCGTTTTATTTTGTCATTTTCGTATAAGACAAAAGTGGGGATGTCGGCTTTCTTTGGAATTGAGTGAGAGAGCTTTACCGAAGTCCATTTTAATTTTGCTGCACACAAATTTGCATTCCGAGTAGGTGTCAATTGTCAAAGTTATGCGGATTGGTGGCGCCATCTCCGAACGAGCGGAAGAAGCTGTTCTCGCGGCCAGGACACGGGGCAGGAGGTTCTTTGTCGAGAACGAGAGGTTCGCCTTTGCCGAGGAGAGAGCCTTCATTGCAGAGGAGGCACGTTAAGAGTGTCGTAGATTGACCAAGAAGGCTGCGTGGCTTGGTGTCTTTGTCACGTAGGGCAAACCCAAAGCCGGTTTTGAGGCCCCGGTAAATGGCGGGAACTTCGGCAGTTTGTGATGGTTTAAACAAAAAGCAGTCAGGGACTGTTTGTTCGACGGTCTTCAGAAGCGCTGCGAGCGACAGGATGGAGTCGTTTGGGGCGTCGTCTGGAAAATGAATTCTTTTCTCGGCTGCGGGAGCAGACGACGGAAGTTGGCTTGTCGATTGAGTGACGACTGGTCTACATTTAGACGTGGTGGCCGGAGGGGAAGAAGCGACACGTTTGTGTCCTTGGTGCGAGCTTTGCGTACCGAAAACGAGCAGGAAGGCGGTGGCATCGAGTTGTCCTGGAGGTGTCGGACGGTGTTGTGGACGATTTCCTGAGAGGAGCTGGACAACAGATCCAGAGGCAAGTTCCGGTCTGGGGAGCGGGATGCATGAGACGCTCGGCGGAGATTACGTTTGGCCTCACGATAGTTATCTTTGGCTACTTGGAGGTTGTTGCGTAGAGAAGACAGGTCCAAAAGGGCAGAGGGTGGCGTGCGCTGGCCCGGAAGTAGAGGCGAGTCGGACGAAGCGACACCGGGAGCGAGTACTGTATCAACAGGAGGTGTCGTGCGGGCAGGGCCGACAGCAGCGAGGTCGAGGGCGGAAGTCCAGCGATTGCCAAGGCCAAAATGAGTAAAAGCACGTGGGAGCTCGGCAGATGAAGCGGGAGCTTCGGAAGTAGTGGCCATCTTCAGCGTTGAAATCCTAATTCCGTACGACAGGCGGGGAACCACGGGGCGACGTGGCGTGGAGACACCTCTTGAGGAAAATGAATGCCGAAAGCGTCACCGGTCTCGCTTTTATAAGGGAGGACCGCGCACCGCATGCACGGTGAGATATGCAAGCAGGCGTCTGCGCACCGGAAGAAACCTCCAGGGAAACATCACATTCGAGGAATGTAATGCAAATTATCAGGTTAATATGTTTTGGCAACAAAGAAAGTGTATTTTATTTTTCAAAATTTTTTTTAAAAACTTGAAAAGTAATTCCCGAAACACCCCTTCTGTGAACAACGGAAACGAGAAATTGCCTTGATCGTGAGAGATATGCTCTCAGAATGCTTAATCCCGAACTGTCCCATCTCCGCTCAAGGGAAACTAACACCGGCGAATAGCCCCTTCGCCGAAAAAGAATGAACAATGATGCTTTCCCGTACGCATGCAACTATACTGTAGCAGTTTCATGAAGTATAGCATATGTAGCGGCCGAAGCTACGACTGTCGAGGTGCTTGTAGCCTCGCCGACATCAAGATGGTTTTGACCTCTAAACTTCTAGTTTGGGTGGCAGTTTTTACTTTTGCGGAAACAGCACACATGTACTACTGGCCCAGTATGGGTAACAGAGTCATTCGTCCTAACTGTAGGCTAACTAGACAACTTTAAAGGGGGTATTCGCTGCCACCAGGTTGGTGTTTCTAATTGCAGCCCTGAGTTTAAATATTAAGTGGTTTTTTTTTAAATACTACAACTCCTGCAATTAATCACACTAGCAGAAAAACGGGCGTTTTACAAACTCTTGGTTTATAAAAAGGCAAACAAAATATAAACAATTACATTTGGTATCGACTAGCGTTCACAAGAAAAAGGATTTAAATTAAAGCACAACGATTTTTGCAATAAAAAATCAACAAGAATTTACATTTAAAATTCGTCTCAAACTTTACATGCGATGCAAAGAGTAAAAACACAATTTCGATTAGAAAATGTTTGTGGGACCTCGGGAACCCGTTATTACACGCAAACCGAGGGAATTACATGCAATAAATCTATTAAGTGCAAACTGCGGGAATTACACAAAATAGTCCAAGACTATGTTTCTTAAGTCCGACTTAAGATCAAATCTACAAATCTGTTAGATCCATATTATATGGGTATCCACCATTGAAGTCGGGGCTTCAGCAAATAAGTCTTCTGTTCAGATTTAAGTGTTTAGATTAAATTCATAATAATAAACACGGAAAACAAAGCATGGTTTTTAGTAAGGGACCATGAACCCTTACGTTATGGGGGTGGGGGACCAAGAATGCCGACTATGGCGTCACTACCCATAATTCTCAAAGTTAAGGTTAGGTTAAAGTTTAAAACTAAAATTCGAATGGGGTTTCCAAAATTAGAAAATCTAGTCTAATACGAACCACTACCTTTGCCCGGCATGGCAACATTCGGACGGGACATCTCCTTTACCGACTGGCGTAGCTACCTCTGGATTTGAGATCTGTTGAGCGTGTGCTGAGGAGTGAGGGGAGCTGGGGCTTTTTATGCTAGAGGGCGGATTCTCACGTCCAAAAGCGCGGACGGGTAGGAGAGCTACGGGAGTCTGATTGGTGGAGGGCTTGGAGAACAATGGAAAAGTCGGCATAGCAAAGTGTTTTTGCTTGGCGCCGTTTGAAGGAACAACTGTATGACTTTGGGAGTAGAGATAGGCCAATTAAGTTATACTCATTGTTTGGAACGTGAAAAGGCCTTTAATTATTATTGATTGCTTTCTTATTGAACCACGATGTTATGCATCGCGACTATTGAAGGAAAGATCTCTATAAATTCGGTTTTTAATAGTAGGAAGCCAGGTTTTACTTTGGGATTGGGTAGCCAACTCGATTTTCACGGAACAACTAAGTTACATAAAAAAAACGTGTCCGGTAAAATTCGAAGTATCATGTTGCCTAAGCTCCGGTAGTGGTGATGGCAAAAGATTAGTAGTCTGGTTTAGTAGACACGGGTTGTTGTTTTTTTTAGCTCAAACGCCGACAATGGCACAGTCCACGCGACTAAAACTTTGTTGGCCGCTTTGGTACCACAACAATACCAAAAAACGAACCCAAAAACGGTGCAGCAGGTCTGGTAAGTGGCGCCATCTCTTCGAAGACTTTGGAAAAAGTGTTATAACCCGAACTTGTAGTCCAAGGCCGTCAATAGACGGCGACATGGCAGGTTTGGTAAGTGGCGCCATCTGTTCGAAGACGTTGGAAAAGTGTCTCAGCCCGAATTTGAAGGCAAATCCCGTCAACAGATGGCACTACAGGGTGGGGTACTTGATAGTACGACAGAATAACGTGGCCGGTGATTTGGCCGCCTGCTCCGTATTATATGTAGATTTAATCATATGCCACTTAATTGATGGTGCGGGCTGAAAAGTCGGTAGGTGGGGGGCTTGGTGCTAGCGAGTAAATAGGAGGGGATGTGGTACGTCCGCTGCTAACTGACTCCTGAATGCAATACTCAGTCCGCTGAGTAATGTTTACCTTTATCATACATTTGGAAGTAATTTGGACTTTATTCATTATTATTTATTCATGCATTTACCGTACATTGGTAAAATCTTAGAATAAAAAACAAAACAAAACTAAGCAAAACAAAGTACAAGGGATGGGGAGGAATATATGAGGGACAACCATGGCCCCAAGGTGCAGGAAATAAGGACAGCAGATTGTCCCCAATATCTTGCAGGAGAGCCATCCCCTGGACATGATCATGGGCACGTTACTGCAGAGATCTCAGGTCCGTCGGTGACCTCACCTAACACCAGCCACTAAGTGCAAGCAGATATTATTTAGCAACCGGGCCTCCAAGTCTACAACCCCAGCCTTTAGGTCCACCCCTACACGCCTTCACCAGCTTGTTGCCAGAAGCAAGAATAGCTCCCCACAGGTTAGCCTGCTTAAAAAAAACCGCGAAGTCGAGCGTGAACATCTTGCCATGATGGTACGTTTAATAATTGTGACTTAGCCGAGGAAGTGCTGAACCCTCTTGATAGCTCCATGGTAAACAATGGCAAGCTCCTTCGCTGTTGCTTTTCGGAAGTTGACATGCCATACAGGCCAGTTGCTAGAGTCTTCAGTAGCTGTAATTTACATTCTTCTGAAGCAAACCTGAAACTGTGAAGCACGGTTTTAGCCGCCCTTCAGAATTCCAGGGGTCGTAGCGGGTTTTAGTGGGGGAAAAGTAGGAAATAAGGAATTTTGTAAGTCATAAATAAGGAAAAATAAGGAATTTTTCACTAAAAAGTAGGTAAAAATAAGGAATCTCTCGG
>JAHWFP010032146.1:0-12861 GCA_023313725.1 Lithobius niger
ATGCTGTTTGCTAATTCGTCATTATCACGGGGGGTGGGTTTACTTTAGTGGGGGTAGGTTTACTTTAGTGGGGGTGGGTGTACTTGAGTGAGGTAGGTTTACTTGAGTGAGGTAGGTTTACTTGAATGAGGTGGGTTTACTTGAGTGATTTACTTTAGTAGGGGTGGGTTTACTTTAGTGGGGGTTGGATTTACTTTAGTGGGGTGGGTTTACTTTAGTGGGGGTGGGTTTACTTGAGTGATTGACATCTACCGGAAGTGACGTCAGGGGGGTATGGGTTTGTTTGTCCGTGCCATATCGCCTTTTCCATCTACTCACCTTGAGTAGATAATCCTATCAACATTACGTCACATTCAGACGGCAGACCTCCCAAAATTAACCATGTCAAATTTTTGTCTTCGATATTGAACCCACAATCTTCTAATTCATGAACAGTGCATTCATCAATTTTATTCAGATAGCTTTGCATGCTTTCTCCTGCCATTTTTCTAGTGGAGTACAACTTCCTATGTAATGCTAGACACCTTAACACGTTTGAAGGTTGGAAATTTTTCTTGTATAAAATTCCACAAATCCTTAAGCGTTGTTTTATTAGCTAGAATTGTAATGCATCCTGGAGCTATGAATAGACTTATAGTACCAAATGCTCTTTGCGCATCTATCCATTTTTTATCTGCATCTTTTTCTTGTGACCGCCCTAACACATGATCCCAGAGTCCTTTTTGCATTAGGTAGGACTTAACTTTATTTTGCCACGTATAATAATTATTCCCATTTAGCATTGGAATTATACCACTAGGATTCGAACTAGGTGACGCCATCTTACTTATTTTACTTTTGGTAACCTTTCTCGCTGAAACTTCGCCCTTTTTACGTATATACTACGTTCGTATTTGCTTGCATTACACTGTAGTATTTTTAATGTGGACCAATAACCACATAAATTTACAGCATTCGGCTGCTTTATGAGAGGGATGCATAATTACTCTTATTTTAACCCTAAATGCCTTATTATTTCTCGCATACTTATCCATGACTTGAAAACTCCCATGGTGATCTTCTCCTTGCTGTTTCAGGCGTTGATCCAAACATTTTCACCATGGCGTCGTTCCATTTACCCTTTCAACTGTCTTCATTTGGAGCCGGCTGGCAAATTCGATGAAAATCCAGCTTTCCTACTGTTCCAGTCAAAACCATCACTCTGCTATCATTTGTGAGGACCAACGTGTATAATTCGTGAAACGTACAGAACAGAAGGAAACATAGTTGACAGTTAAAGTAAACAGAAATTAGAGTTTAGTCATAATAAACATTTTAAGTACAGAACATGTTACTAGAAACGAGTCAGCAAGGGAAGTGGAGAGTAAAACTTTACAACAGTATAGCGTTTTCCAAGCCTCACTAACAATTATCAGTGCAAGATGCTGCTATCTAATGCTATTGTTACAAGCGTATTATTACACTCTCCTTTATGGATCAGTCACAATTAGATCTGGATCCAACACCAACGTTCACAAAAATAGCATCACAGAATGTTTACAATCTTTGGATTTAAAACCTCCTCAAATGTCAAACCATAAAAGGCACCTATTGGAGTCAAACGTGAAGTAAATATCAAATTTCAAGCATATCGGTCACATAAATTATTTTATCTAAGTGGAATTTGCTAGTAATAAGTAATACGTAATAAGTAATTGGCATGAAATCAACGATGTTGAGATACCTTTTTCGTATTGAAATTCTTTATGCACAGCTCTGAAAGAGGACTTTGTGTTGTCTACTCGGTAAACCCCGTCGATCTATACAATTTCCAAAGTTTTCAAAGCATTCAATACCAGAAAACACCGGTTTAATGTCTCGGGTAAGAGAAGCAGTAGCTAACCTTCGTTCATGTCCGATAATATCCTGACTTTGAACCACAACTGTTACAATCAGACACCAACAATTAGATGCCGTGGTAAAAAAAACTATCTGAACTTGATGGTCGAAGCGCTAGCGCACTTCTAGATTTTATCTAGACACAAGCTAGTGTGTCGTGCCAAGTTAGGCAACAAACATCACATCAATTCAATTGTCAAGGTTGTAAACCGTTGTAGCGCTACGCTATACCGTCAGTGTCTAATATCCTGAAGCGTAGTTTGGCACATTGCAGGTACTTGGGGAAAAAGCTTAAATTGTGGTAAAATAGAGAGCAATGACCCACCTCAATAACGTTGCAAATGTGTTTATAGTTTCTCCTAATTCTAGTCCTCTCATCCCCATGTTAATCCCATAGGGTCAGTGCAGGAGCAAGGCGTTTGAGCGCCCGTAGCCAGCAGCTCTTTGAGCGCCGCGCTTTATCGCTGTTATACAGCAGATTGCAACCTCCCACTCCCCCTTTTAAGGATTACAATTGTATTTAGTTTATGATAGAGGTGCCCTCTGACTGACAAGAAAACTAACGAGAATATGAATTTGGCAACAAATGTTTAATTTTCGGCTCGGAATTATGTTTGTTCACAATAAAAATGTTAAAATATTTAAAAAATGTGGGAGCTGCCACAAATTATTGGTGTCATACAGCCGCCATAATGGGTGATTTTTCCAACATGGCGGCTGTGTGAAGCCCACAATTTGTGGTAGCTCCCACTTTTTTTTAGTGGTTTAACATTTTTATTGTGAACAAGTCGAAAATACGAGTCGAAAATTAAGTATTTGTTGCCAAATTCATGTAGTTGTGAGTTTTTTTTGCCAGTCAGAAGGTACCTCTATCATAAACTACAGGTGCAACTCGCAAATTAATTTTTCAAGACTTCTGGGCGGCCGCCCTCTACACCCCCCCTCTTGCTCCGGCGCTGCATGGGGTGATTATTCACTGATACCGAGGTAGCGGGAAGGCTTCCAGCTATGAAATTCGACGAATGGGCTGCAGTACGATGTGAACTGCATACCTTTTCTGGTTTATAGCCTGGGGGTGTAACGGGGATGGCGTGGGATGGCGCGTAAGTACGAAAGTATTGTTATAACCATTGTTAGTATTGTCGGCATCGTCCCTAATTGGATGGCCAAATTGGACAGTGATAACATGAATACTGACGTGCGTATTTAGACACATGCTAGTGTGTCCTCACAAATCTAAACAACGTTGTCAAAGAAATTGTGTCTACGTCCAGTTCACGAAAAACAAACAAAATATCAAAATAAGGCCCAAAACTGGTAAAGAGTCCACCAAGTTGAGAATGGCTCGGCCTCACAAAGGAGTGATATGAACTAAACTTTAAAAAAAAAAAAAAACAATGTAAAACAAAACCCAAAATTAATAAAGAGGCGACTAAGTTGAGAATGGTTCGGCCTCTCAAAGAAGTGATATGAAATTAAAAAATTAGAAAGTACTGTTGACGTAGCACTTTATTACACATATGCAGGCTAGTTGAGTTGAGTCTAAAACACACTTTTAAGAAAAGAAGTGATATCATATCAAAAACCAAAACTGGTAAAAAGGGACCGCCAAGTTCCGAATGGTTCCGCCCTTCAAAGGAGTGATATCAACACACCAAAACATTCGCCAAGTTAATCGCACCGACTAATACTTTGGACGTTAAATGAAAACTTGAACATTGCTACCAAAAGTAGCAATGTTCTAGTTTAACCTTCGAACTATTAGTCGGTGCGAGTAATTTGGCCCCCTTTGAAGAGCCGAACCATTCGGAACTTGGCGGTCCCTTTTTACCAGTTTTGGTTTTTGATATGATTTTTTTAACCTCTACGAAGATATTAACGAAATTCTCACAGGAATTAAAGAATTTCTTTAACTTGTTCATTTGTTCAGTTGTATTGTTAACATAAATCTGCGGAACTTATTTATGCAACAAATTTGTTATAAGTTCTTCAAATTAAAAAAATAAATAAGAAAAAATAGGGTTTATGTTTTCTGGATCCGAAATTCAATTTTAAATCCGAAACAGTGGTCCTTTTTGCAATTAAAAATAAAAATGAGAATTTTCCTTTGATGTAGTTTCAATGCCCCTCGTAAAAGTAGCTTATTTTCATGTAGCATCGTGACTACACTGAAGGAACGTTGGGAATGTTTTTCGCATTCACCACTGGATTTTGGATTGCTATTTACGGCAAGATCATGGAAATAGTGAGAAGGTGATCTGTTCTTTTAATTTCAGTGAATTAATAGGAAAAGAAATCGAAAGATGAAATACTGCAACACGAGATAACAGCATTGACACATAAATTTTAAAGCATTTCCCAATGGCAATCCACGAGCTGTAAATCACTTAATTTCTACAGTCAGTCAGTAAATTGTTTCTTTAGTGAAGCGATATTTTGACATTCTTGGAGACCCATACACCGTTTTCTAACAATCCAAAGTGACTGCAATGACCTTCATGCATCTCTTAAGTAGCTTGCCTTCTGCATTGTTACAGCACGTATTTGCATCAACAATGCCATGTTCATTTCCTTTGGACGGGACTGTACTTATCCTACACTTTTACAGAATCACTTTTGTTCTTCTCTAAAGGCAACTCACTCAAAAGGCTTAAAAAAGGCTTAACAAAAAGATTAAAGAAAGGACATGGAAAGTTCTAAATATCAAACAAACAAACAAAACCATGCAAACAACAGCTAAGAATGAAGTCACCGCAAGAACCGCAACAATAAAAACGGGCGAGTGTGCTAATTCTTGTTGAAAAAAGTTAAAATTGGCACGCGCGGTCATCTTAAAGGCAAGTCTTAAATGACGTCATGGCCAAATTAGGAGTGGAAGTGTGTTGAAGGCCTGCGTGTTGGACAGTGGGTCTGTTAGCTCTGCTCTTCACATTATATTGTTATAACTACTTAACAGATTATGAGGCGGGGGGGGGGGGGGGAGAAGGCAGGCATATGATTATACTGACTGAACCTAAAAGGTAATTTTTTGGTCGCTTGGGATGAAAACTGTATAGGTTTGGCCAAATCTGACAAAAAGGGGAGGGGCAGTGTTTAATCACAGCCACCTACAGTAAAGGCCGTATCATCTTTGCTTCCCACAATGCTCCGCTAGAAGGCGAAACAAATACCTACGCGACAAGTTTGCCAAGTGGCGTGATCTGTTGACAGAATTTGGAACCCTGGTCGGTTAGTTTGAAATTTCGCCGCTTGGTGTAGAGATGGCAGCACCTAGCAAACTTGCGCTTCCTTCTATGTCAATGGTTGATTTTACTTGCCTAATTTGTCTTGATCTGATCCGGCCTTTACTGTAGGTGGCTGTGGTTTAATTCAATTAGCCAGCAAAATTCAGTTACGTGTCGCAAAGGGGAGGATGGGAAGACGAAAGAACGGGTAGGCGGATAGGAAGGGAGGGGAGGGAGAGGATTAGAGGAAAGGGGAGTAGTACAGGAAGAAAAATTGCTCGTAGCCGTGAACATTCAAGCAACACAGAGCAAAAACTGGGAGAAAAAAAATACGGGGGAAGCCGGTACAACTGCTAGTCATTAAAATAAAATAAAACTAAATAGGCCTACAATAAAATGAAATAAAATGGCTTAATTGACTCGCCCACACTAATTGACAAGGAAATGCTATTTGACACGTTTTGACTCGTATGAATTGTAAATGATGTTTCATGTTTGATGGTTGACATTTGTTTCTTCCGCAAAATCGCCATCAGAAAATAACTGATTCGTACCTAAAGCGTCCATCGTAAAAAACCTTCTTCCATCCACTTTATCAAGACCCAGAAAAAGCAAAAAGATTCCAATATATACCAACGATTGTTGTCATCCACGCACTTCAACGTAGTAATGTGCTACGAGTACAAGTCACTAACACCCACGGTTTACAACAATGACGAGGACGATGCGTGATTTATAGTCCGCGTCGGATGCCAAAATTAATTTCCTCGGCTATGCCTCGGAGTCTGTAGTTGCCATCCTTAACGGAGAGTAAATCCCATATCCTCCTCAGTATTGTTACAAATCATTGGTATAACTTATACCTATACTATCGAAGAAAGGGTACAATGACCTTCATCGGCGTGGGCAGATAAACCAGCTTGGGTTCATGCTCCCTAAAAAGTACAAGTACCATTGTTGCAACTGTGCGATTAAGTTATTTAGACGGAGCCTTCGGCGAACAAATTTGTACAACAACGATTTGCATTGTTAGTAAGCGAGCCACTGTTGGAACAGTATAATGTGTCGTTGTTGGCTGGAATGTTCTTTGCTCCAACTCCACTTTTTAAACTCACTAACTGCAATAAATAACTTATTTGTTTAATTTTTTTTCAATTTTAACTTTCCTTTGGGTCTTTCTTCAGCTGCAATGAATGTATTATTTTGGAAACATTGATACGTAAACATTGATAGCGGTAGTAGATTTACTTAGGTAAGTAAGAATCAAAGGCCTTCGTTTTCTTACTTACGTAGAACCGCACGCCTTCGTTTTCTATACCAAGAATTATTTTTTCTTACTAGCTGGACCCGTGCATGCTGCACGATCATTGAATTTGCCAAACTTAGCTATCGTCTTAGGAAGGTAACTGGCACTGTCAATTTCTCCACCCCCCCTCCCACCACCCGTGACCCTGAACACCCCCCACACCACACTGCACCCCCTCCCACACTCCAGCTAGTATCGGGTCACGGGCGGCATCCCAGGTGTTTGGCCTTTCGTTTTAATGTATTCCTCCCCCCCCCACATATGCCTTCCCCTCAGAGAATCCACTCTCCCCTTCCCCCCTGAAATGTGAATTCTTCCCCTACTACCATTCTTTCTCCTTTTCTCCCCCTTCTCATCCCTCCCTGGGCAGGAAAGTCGGGACATTCCCACGGATACTTTGGTGTAGCCCGGAAAAGTCACAACGAAGTTTGATTGAAGTCTAAAAAAAACCCATCACTGAGAAAGCCAGCATTCAGTAAACAAGTTAAATCTGCTTATCAACGAAAGACAAAACGTCGACAATGCCACATTCCACAACAAAATGAGGCTCATTGTCTTTGTAATTGTTTCAATTGTAATTGTTGTTCATTTACTGAGTGTCGGGCAGATGACCATGAGTGGTTAACGCTCGTTAAACCCTTTGAAACCCTTTGAAGTGTCAACGGTCGCTCACGCAATGATTGTTGGTGCTTACTTTGAAACAATTCAGCTCAGCTCTGAAAGCCTGCATCTACGGGAAAAAAGCTATTTTATCGTTAATAACTGCCAATTTCGAGTGCAAATTGGCCTCGAAATTAAGAATATAGCTTTGTTGGTGTAAAACTATACGGGTTTAGCTGAAACACGGGTCTTTCATTTTACCCATCAAGTGTGAACCGTTTTAGACGCAAGTTTGAAATAGATAACACGTGCACCAAGAATTGTTATGCACCGTAGCAAAGACCTCACGCGTGCACGAAGATGAAAAAAAAACGTTTCTTCTAATTGTAACGATAAAATTTAATTGTTGCTGCTGCTGCCAAGAAGGGCACCAACCCTGTCAAAGGCTACTCGTACATATGGCCAGATTTGATCCAGATTGTCCCCCGCAAACCACATGGCAAAATCATCTGCATAGCACACGATGTTAACAGAAACAGCCATCTCAACAAGCACCTCATTAATGGCAATCGCAAAAAGAGTTGGACTAAGGCAACTGCCTTGTGGCAAGCCCGTCTTCGAGCTTGCTACTGTAGACAAGTAGCCATTAATCCTGGTGGCAAACTTGCGTTCGCCAAGAAGAGCCACAATGGCACTGATGAGTTTTGGACTAACACCCATTTTTAGCATAGCAGAACAGACCCATGCAATGTCAGCGGTGTCGTAAGCAGCTTTTATATCTAAAAAGACTGCAACTACAACGAGCCCATGTACCCAGGCTTCTCTGATCCCCAAGAGAAGATCAGAACAGCGTCTTGGGCACTCCTACTCGATCGGTATCCACACTGAACTAGAGACAGACAGCTGTAGTACTCCAAATGCAACATACGACGTCGAATGAGCATTCTCTCATAAACTTTACAAAGACTAGACAGAAGAGCTTATAGGCCTATAGTTGACCAAATCAGACCTATCGCTACAGGAACCAAAATGGAGAACAACCATGACTGGGGAACCGGACCACTGTCAAACAAGTCCTGGAAAAGAGCAACAGTTTCTCTTCTCGCACTAGGCGTGAGACGGTGCAAGTCCGCGTAAGAAACTCTATCTATGCCCTGCGTGCTGCTAAGCTTGCACTTGGACAAAGCAGACAAAAACTCAGCTACCTCCCACGGAGCGTCAAGGGCTGAAGTTATTGACGCCGTGCAGACCTGAGATCCTCCAGGATGCACACCACTCGGGAGAGCGTACAAGCTCATGAATCTCTCATTAAAGGCAATGGCCATATCACACCCTCTAAGAATTTTACTGCAAGATCCGGGTTTATAAACCCAAGTCTGCATGAACTTCGGTTCTTGGTGGCACAAAACGCGCAACGCAACCGCAAGAGACCCAGCTGATCCAACCTGGTCACATAACCTACCAGCAAAACCCAACTTTTCTTTTCTAATTATGAAAGCAGATTCCTTAACTACCCCACTATAAATCAGCCACAGCTCATCACAAGGCTTACGTTTCCATCGCTTGTAGCCCCTGTGCCTATCTCGCACAGCAACTCTGCATGCCATTGTCCACCACTCAGGACGTGGTTTCATACCGGGAACTGTACTTTTCGCCTGTCTTTTGCTAGAATATGAAGCAACCCAACTGGTGAAAACCCCATTATCAGCAGTTGGCCTGCTTCGATTACCATCTCGCCTTACAAAAGGGGCACTGGCAGGCTGGAAAATGACTGGAAAATGGTCGCTGCGTCTTTGATCATCTGACACGTAAAAGCAAAAGAGGCAGCCAACCTAGGTGTACCCAAAAACATATCCAACACAGATTCCTGAACACATCCACCTTACTATCTAGTGAAAGTCGGTGTGCCATTCTGGATTATCGTCGACAAACCCGCAGAATGTATTGCACTTGCTAATCTACGCCCTTTAGTATCACACCTAATTGAGCCCCAGTCGAAATGATGAGAATTAAAATCCCCCTCCAATGATATATGGAGCAGCCAATTGCTGGAGCCCCTTGTTCCATGCCTGAAGAGTGGGTGAACCCACAACATGCACAAACACCAAACTAACCCACTGGTTCATCATCCACATCCTGATACAGAAAGTATAAATTTCCAGAATCTTAAATTTCAACATGTGAACCAGATACGGCACACACCACTTAACAAAAATGCCTACCTTTGAACCCGAGGAAACGTAGTCCGCTTTAAAAGCTGAACCATTAAAACTATGCATATTAGCTGCTTCTTGTACTCCAAGAATATCAGCATAAACCAATATTTTCACTACCTTATTGATTTTGCTGATTACACCCCTGCCATTACATGATGCTATGGAATAAACATTAGACTGAAATTTGTTTTAATTACATTACCCTATCCCCACATCCCCACATTGCTGTGAACCGAACACTATTTCTTGACTGTCCTCCACCACCATCGAGATGCTTGCATTAGCAGAACCATGCACATCTCTCGCTTCTTCAGCCTTCCCTGCTCCTGCTTCACCAACTGCTGCATTCGTCACACACTGAGAACTATCACTCAACAGACTCGATAAATGGCACTCCTGAATGTTCACATTACTTTGATACGATTTCTCACCTAGCTCATTTGCCAGCACAACTCTCGTCTACGGTGGATCATGGACGTTTGAGCTCTGTGCACTGGCTTGCTGTTGGCTATGTGCGATCAGCCCACAATGCCGTTTGATGCCATTTATCTTTTTGGCAGGCGGCGTGAGCCACTTGCCATCCCCATCATCTTTTTCTCCCGACATAGCACATGGTTTCGAAGCACTCCTAGCACTTTTCTCGTTGATCACATCGGCTGCTGTTTTATACGCCTAAGTGTTTTTTAATACTAATATCCATTATTTTTTTTTGTTGTTTCAGCAAGAATTACACAGAAAAGAATACTGTAATCACCTTAAAATAACTGTTAGAAGACAGCCTTTTTAATACTCAATTTTAAGAGCTATAAAAATTGAAAATCGGTTCTTTGGTTCGCTCTCTAGGTGAGAGCAAAATCTCCCAAGAAGAACAACAACAATAATTATAGTCACATTAAAATAGCGTTCAAAAGGCCATAGGCTTTCTTCATACCTATGTTTTAAGCTGTAAAACTTGATCATCGGTTCATTGGTTCGATTTTCAGGTGAGCATAGCTGTTACGGGCCAGAATTTGGGCTAATTATGAACATCAAGCTAAAAGCCATGAAATTTAGTAAACAAATCAATTCTTAGCTAATAAATCGAGCTAGCTATGGAATCTCTCGAGATGCCCCCTAAGGTTCCTTCCTGTCCCCCTACCACACTCACCTGTACTACTATGAATTTTGGTACGCCAATCATTCCTAGTAGTAGAAATTGAACCAGCCATGGATCCCCATGAATTACCACCAGCATCCCCAGCATCCCTTGTCCCTCCTTTGCACCTCATGACACATCGATAACCAATGAGGGGGGCACAGGAGGGAGCTGGGGACCCTTTGGGGGGTATTTCATGGGGATTCCATGCCTTGTTCAACTTCTACTGCTAAGAATGACTTGTGTATCAATTTTCAAGCTTTTAGAATAATTTGCAAAAGTCAGTGAGAGGAAACAGGGGGTCGCTGGGGCCCCTTTGGGGGTATTTCATGGGGTTCCATGGCTGATTCGATTTATGCTACTAAGAATGACTTGTACACCAAATTTCATGTTTTTTACTTGATCTAGAAGAATTTGTTGCCCAAGCCCCTGGGAGTGGACACGGGCGGGGGAGGCGCTGAAGGTATTTGGGGGTATTTCATGGAGGTCCATGGCTGGTTTGATTTTTAATGATAAGAAGACTTGTGTACCAAATTTCATGTTTTTAGCTCGATTTGCTGAAATTTGTTTCTCCACTTAATGACTTCTGCCCAGTGCTCTACAATAATTATTGCTCTACCGACGAGAATACGGCAGTCATATCTAAATCGTGTTCAAAGGGCCCTGGTCGGTGTTAATACCTACATGTTAAGCTATACAAATTCAAAATCGGTTCATTGGTTCGATCTCTATGTGAGAGCATATGTTCTAGCCCATTTGGCTTCCCGTGTCAAGAATATTGTAGTTACATTAAAATAGCACACAAAAGGCCCTCAGCCATGTCCATACCTACGTTTTAAGCTATAGAACTTGAATATCGGTTTAGTGGTTCGATCTCCAGGTGACAGCAAAGAGTCGCTACAACAACATTAATGATTTGTGCCCAGTGCTCTACAATTATAATTGCTCTGCCGACGAGAATACTGTAGTCACATCAAATTCGTATTCAAGAGGCGCTAGTCGGTGTTAACACCTACAGTTTAAGCTATAGAAATTGAAAATCGGTTTATTGGTTTGATCTCTAGGTGAGTGCAAAAGTTCTAGCCCATTTGGCTTTCCGTGTCAAGAATATTGTAGTTACATTAAAATAGCCTGCGATAGGCTCTAGGCCTTGTCCATACCTACGTTTAAAGCTATAGAACTTGAAAATCGGTTGAGTGGTTCGATCTCCAGGTGAGAGCAAAGAGTCATAACAAGAACATTAATGATTTCTGCCCAGTGCTCTACAATAATATTTGCTCTGCCGACGAGAATATTGTAGTCACATCAAAATCGTGTTCAAAAGGCCCTGGTCGGTGTTAATACCTACATTTTAAGGTATACAAATTAAAAATCGGTTCATTGGTTCGATCTCTAGGTGAGAGCAAAAGTTCTAGCCCATTTGGCTTTCCGTGTCAAGAATATTGTAGTTGCATTAAAATAGCCTGCGAAAGGCCCTAGGCGATGTCCATACCTACATTTTAAGCTATAGAACTTGAAAATCGGTTCAGTGGTTCGACCCCCAGGTCAGAGCAAAGAGTCCCAACAACAACAACAACAACAACAACAACAACAACAAGAAATGGCCATGCCGTGGACGCCGAACGGTTCAATTGTTGTCATTAAAATTTGTAATGCGGTGAAAAAGTTATGACACGACCCCAAATACCGAATTTCGTTGGTCTATGTCAATTTTGGGCGAAACTATTGGAGTTCAAAGTTTGACATTTAACATGGAAGTTCTTGCTGAGGCTTACATAAGGACCGCTACCGCGGTCCTTGATACCATATACCACAAACCACTACCCAATCACTGCAAACACCACAACTGCAGTACTCACAACACTGGACGCAAACAACTTCACGTTAAGGGTAAGATCCGTTACAGGCACCACCTATTTGCAACAACAATGTATTCTGACAATTAAGTACTGACACGATATAGTGTGTAACATTTAAGCTTTTATGTTATAATCTATTGTTGGATGACAATGCAAACAATGGTTACAACAATAATTTTGCAATTAGGAGACACTTCAGGGCCACGTGCTTCTAGCTGTAACCTCCATTTTAGAAAAAGGCACTTTCCCATATGACGCTTTACCTTTCTGCCGAAATTTAGATCTGGCAACTTTCCCTAATGAGCTGTAGAGGTTTCTTTTTACCCTATAAGAATTAACATGGGAGCCTGCGGATTAGCTAGTTACTAGTTACTAGTTACTAATAACACTCAACGTTATTGAAGGAACTTTTTCTCCCTAAAGAGCATGTTCCCACATTTTCGTGTTCAGGTTTTCTTCGTTACTGGACCCAAGACACCTGATTCAAACGATTTGCAAAGATTTCTACCGCATGGGGAATTTACATCAGTATGCTGAAATCGGGTATAAGCTTGTTTCAGTTAAAAGACACAGTCTGCAACTAGTGAGGCCGCCTTTTTTTCATCAACAATCATTTTTTAACATTCAGATGTCTACAATTGGA
>JAHWFP010032147.1:0-11635 GCA_023313725.1 Lithobius niger
AGGATTTAAGTAGTTCGTAGAGTAGGTTAGATTGAGCAGATGATGTAGTAGGTCGTAGTGCTCTTATTAAACAATCAATCAATCAATGGATCTGGAGTTTGCTGAGGGGCATTGTTCCCTAAATACAAGGGTTAAAACAATGTAAAACAATCAAAATGATAGTTTAGGGTCCAGTAACTCCGGAATGAATCGACCAATTGAAAAAGTGGTCACTGTAAGGTTGAAGCATAGGGAAATTTCTGGCTCAGATCATGTTTCATATTTTAGGTAGGGGCAGCAGTTTTTTCTGAAACCGTGTCAGCCAAGAAGAACAAGAACCAGAACAACAACAACAAGAAGTGAACAGTTTTCAAATTTAAGTGTGGCTTCCTACGTTTACTCTTGCACGGAATTGCATAAAAGTTGGTGTAAGGTTTGAAAAAGTTGCTATCTACTATCTGGCCAAGTTTGGTCGAAATATATTGAATAGAAACGGAGAAATTAATAGTTTTAGTTTTGCTGGAGAGAGGACTTCAAATCATGTATATATACACGGCTATGCTAATACGCTTAAGATGCACTGAGAAAAATCATCATGCACTATAAAGGAAAAATGCGAGCGGCCGACATGTCTCTAACAATCAGTAAACAAACGAAATATTGCTTCAATAATGCGCATAATGGTGGCCATTAGAGCCGAGCTGAATAGTTTCAAGAATGTCATGCCCTGTAACAATCAGTAAGAGGACGAGCGGGTTCATTCTTAGCCACGGTAGCAAAAAAAAGAACACATTATGTGGTATGTGTGGGCTGTTAGACTCCTTTAAGTGTAACAAATAAATAAATAAGAAAAAGAGCGAGAGTCCGACGATGTGATCGGTCGCGGCCTCTGATAATCAGTCACACACGAATAATAAAAAAAAAGACATTTACTTCCCTAAGAAAACAAAACAGCATGGGATCAAAGGGAGGAGGAGCAGGGATGGTGGGATATTCAGACCACACAATGAGGGAATGGGGGAAGGGATGCGGGAGGGGAAAGGGGTTTCTTGGGGGGGGGCAGAGGAGAAATCTGACTATGTAGGAGGAGGGAACGGAGGGGGGGAAGCTGTCGGCGTCGTTTTCATTCCATGCTGCCTAGTAAAGTATTTCACTCAGGTATACGCGGGAACTGGTTAGACTGGCGTATGTTATGCCGGGGGTACAGCTATATCTGGAATGTGCATTTACTGATTATTATTATTGTTTTTGTACTTAAACTGTTACGTTGTGTTTATTTTTTGTTTCTAATGCCTCCTACGGATTAATGTTGAAAATAGTACTTGTCAACAAATAATGTGTTCAATATTACCTCCATATTGTTCGTTATCATGTGCCTTTTATTGTACCTGAATTATACGGCACACTCAAGTTCTCCATGAACATCGAGCCGTCGTAATAAACTAGTTACTTACTAGTAAAAAAAAAAAAAAAGATCAAGTATTTATTCCATACTTTTTTTATCTAACTTTTTTTTTGGTTATAATGGAGTAAGTTAATTCATTCAACAGTCTATTGTATGCGCGGCGTATCTTGAGTCCTGGAAGAATTTAACGAGCGACTACGTCTTCCTGGAGGGGGTGGCTTTAATCGACGGTCGCCATTGTTTTTGTAACCATCTTGGATATCAACAAGGCACTCTGCTACTAAAAACGTACAATCGATTATCTGTGTACGTTCTGCGGCGAACTCAAGATATATAGGCCGCGCACACTCTAATTTTATCAATTAACTAGCTGAAGCACTGGTGGTGTTGAATACACCGTTTGCAACACTCGTTAGGCATGGTAGCTGATGTGTATGACCATGTTCGACCGAATTAAGTTTCTTAAAACTTTTGCGCACACGAGCTAATAAACGCTGATTTTCGTTCACCTCGTTCAAATTACCCCCCCCCTCCCCCATTGCTAATATTCCCCTCCCCGTTTCTGTAATCACTTGTATTGTATTCTTCCGTGTTCGTGTTCATACTAGCGGAAAGAAATGAGGCTCAAGGCGGTCTCGAAGCTGCCCCTTCGTGAAGCATGCTGGCCTGAAAAGCTTTACAATGCTCGAAATGAGTGAGAATGTATGCCCTTTTAAGATTTTTATTTTCATTTTTGACCCAATAATTTCCACGTATTTTACAGTTCGTTTTACTATTGTTTTCAGGTGTTCGCAGTTTTAACGAATTTTAAACCCTTGTTGCGGTTAATTCCGTTCATGAATTATATATAATTCGGTTGTGATGCGTGATTCTCGGAAAAACCAGCACCCAACTGGACCAAATAAAACTAGTAAAAGCGCCACACAAAACCAGACCTACATATTTCGACAAACTTGAAATAATATTTTATACATTTTTCCGCCTGCTTTATAACACCCGCCTGCCTTACAACAGCCACGCGTAGTTCGCCTCCGCGCCATGTTACCATCGCCAAGGTCAACTGAAACAGTAGCTGCGTTCCTCAAAGCGAAGAACGCAGCTACTATCTCAGTTGACCTTGGGAATAGTATACGAAACAGCATCAAGTTAAAGATTGCGTCGTCACAAACCGGAATGATTTCCGTATTTTAACATCACAATTTATAATTTTTCTTCGGCGATCTATTGGCATAATTAATTTTATTTTATACCGCATTAGTCTTTTAGATTTTTGATCTCACAGTAATTATTAGCAAACGATTAAAATTAGTACATGCACACACACACACAGATGAAACTTCAAGGTTACTGTAGGCGCGCAAAGGATCATATACGTGTAGGATATAGATGCCCATTATTCAACAGAAAATCTTGTAGACGCCTCATTTTAAAACGGATTTTTTAGCAAGGGAAAGGCTAACGGTAAGTAAAATATACCTTTGGGGCCGTACTTGATGTGGAGGATCGAGAAAAATGACGCTGGGAGGAATGTACCTTTAATATATACATACAATGATAAGCTCAGTTTGGAAATTAAGCTACGTTACGTCCGATTCTATTCCTGTTAGGCCGATAACGGAGTCCAGTTTTATAAACGATTCCTGGAGTTATTTCGCGTCGCTAGGTATTGACAACGTTAGTTTTGGCGGCAAGTTCCGCGCAATATCTCTAGCTTCGGCTTAGTCCCTTTAAGAAACCATTTCATTACAAATCTCATCCCATCCAGTTTCGAGCCCCCTTTGCAGATTCCGCCGCCTGTGGCTGTGCACTTTAAATGCGTTTCGGCTTTATTAAAATCGTCAGAATTCCCTCGCTAGGGGCACGATCCACCGTAGAAACAGGCTATAAAATTTGCTTAATGACGTTATTGCTGAAAATTGGTACTGCGGATGAAAATTGCGTGCTTTGAGCCTAATAGGGCTAGCCAGGATTAAATTGGCAGCAACTACCTGCTATTGTCGCAACCAACTTTAAATTTTATTTCGCTTACTTCAGTAAAATTAACGCACACCTTTAATTATTATATCACATCTTTAAAAGTTGCAGTGCATGTCTTAATTGACTTGTTGCCAAGTGGGTTTATGTTGCCAAGTGGAGAAAATGTTGCCAAGTGGGTTAAAAATTAATAGCCCGATGCAAGTCAGTAATTTAAACCGATTTTGTTTTCCTTAAATTGTCAAATTCGCGTAATTCCGAATGAGTACAGACTAAATGACAATATTTAGAGTCATTAGTAGTTGGCAACCCTCACCATCGCTTTCCAATACTTAGCTCCCCACCAACCCACTTTGGGACATCACTAACACCATACCTCTAAATAACTATTGTAAACTCGCTTGTAATTTTTGTGTGTTAATTTTGCTAATTAGCCATCTGGGTAATTGTTTGGAAACCTTATTTTTAACGCTATCGACCTAACCTAACCTACCTGTCGATCCCTTTTGTATTTACGGTTCAGCAAATCATAACGAAAACCTGAGCAAACGCTTATTTATTTTTACAAAAAGTCACAGTCACAGTCAATAGTGAGGCCGACGCCATACTGCGAGATACGCGCGCAACAAGAAAACCTGATTTCGACCAGAACATTTGATATTTAGTAAACGGACATTATCTCTGACCAGACAAGGTTTGGTTGCGGTTTCTGATGTTACACGTTTAGCCACAGCGAGCACGGCAGCGCGAGAGAGGCATGTAATTTGACAAAAAAATGACCATCAAATCCATAGAGAACAGCGACCTTTATTTACCCTAATTTGCATACTTTACGGAAAAAAATTCAAAACAAATACCTTTTGAAATCAAGGTCGTTGTTCACGACAATGACGGCCATTTTTTCCCCAAATCACGTGCCTCACTCACGCTACCGTTGACGAAAAATAACAAAGTGGGAGAGCTAAACCAAAATTAGACTGAACAAATTCTTCTAAGGGAAGCTGGGGAACGTTGGGGCTAAGTTAGGGTTCAGAGGCTTAATAAAAAGGCTTACTTTAGGTTGGGGCAAAAGAGCCTAACCAAAATTGGGCCTACTATAGGCCTAACAGCCAAAAATCCCCCTAACTAGGAGAACTAGCAGGGGTTGAGGGAGGACCAGCCAGTTGGCTTGCCCGAAGGCTTTCTGATTTTACCATGCTGGCACCCTTGCTTAAATAAGTTTTGGCAACCCCTGACAACCGCGAAATAGCCAGGGTATTATGGGAAATGGAAGCTTCTAGAAGGTTCTAGAGGCAGGAACCGGAAATATAATTACAAGGCATGGATAATGACCACCTGTGTAAGATCAGCCACACAATACTAAGATTGGCCATTGGCCCCAGCAAACATGCAAGTAAACAAGATTTGCAACAACCATGCTCGCTGCGGTTAAACATGGAACATCAGAAACCGCAACCCAAAACTTGTCTAGCCAGAGATAATTTCCGTTTACTAATATTTTGGTTGAAATCAGGTTTTCTTGTTGCGCTCTCAACTCGTAGTATGGAATCGACCTCACTGTGCCTGTGTCTAGCATTTTAACGTGTTTTAATAATTATTTTTTAAAAAATACTAATAATCGTTTGCGCAGGTTTTCGTTATGATTTTCTGAACTGTAACGGCAAAAAGTTTCGCCAGGTAGGTGGATTACGTTGATAGTGTAAAAAGTCAGGTGTCCAAATAATGACCACCATCTACAGCAAACTAATGTACAACATGAACCAGCTCAATTTGGAATCGTATTGAACAGGTGCAGGAATCGTACTGAATAGATGCAGGACGTCCCAATTGGCTTGAATCTGTGTTTATCAGACGTTTTTAGAACGAGGTGCATTCAGAGGTGGTCAAACTTGGGGATTCAAACCGCGATTATTTGATCAGGGTAGGGCGGAGATATTGTCCGAAGGACGTCTCTCACAATATCCTGACTAGTATTGACTGGCTGGACTTTGCCAGGGTCCTCTTTTCAGTAACCAACCACATGAGGTTCTTCACTAATCTAGGCTGAGCTCTTTCATCACGACCGCCTACTAATTCATTAGAAAATAAATAAACTCAGATACAAACATATTTACGTTGCCTTTTGGACTTGAAAAGTGTCGGATTGGGAGGGGTCGCCCCCCCCCTCGGGAATGTATTGGAGGGGTCTCCGGCCCCCTAACACGCGAGGGGGGGGGGAGCTCGCCGCCGTGGAGGTCGGGGGAAGTGCTGTAAGCTTCCCCGACAACCAGCGTATTTTTAATTTTCCTGAAGCTTAGAAATGCAATTTTCCTCCGAATTCACTTCAAAGTTTTCAAAAAGAAATAAGGGCCTCCTGCAGTGATGATGGTAGGTGAAGGGGGGGGGGGTGGCAAACATTGGGCCCTAGCGTTACACACCTAGCATATTTTTAAGAAATTGACATGAATTTCAAACGTTTTCATGCAACTTAGAGATGCAATTTTTATACAAATTCATTTCAATTAAATTTTTTTTTGGGAATAAGGGCCTCCTGTAGTGGGGGCCTTCCCGGGGATCCCAGGGTTACGGCCCAATTCGACTCTGGACTTAAATGTCAGACTGCCTGAGCGGGGAATCGAACCCACGACCTTTGAAACCAAAGGTGGAGTCCTACCGCTCAGCCATACTGACACGGCCTTGCAGTGGCTCCTTTTTGGCTGTGTCAGAATGGTTGAGCGGTAGGACTCCGGCTCTTGGTTTCAAAGGTCCGCGGGTTCAATTCCCCACTCAGTCAGTCCGACATTTAACCGTCTTTAACCATTAGAAGATAGCTGGGTAAACTGAAATATTTGATTGACGAACGTTATTAGAAACCCTAATCGCAAAGAAATTCCATCATTATACCAAAAATAAATTATCGGTGGTCACAGTATCGGGGGGACAAAACATTCTAAAATTTGTCGCTCAGCTTAAATTGGGTGTTTTTTGGGGTAAAAATATTGAAATTTTTAGTAAATGGCTAATAGATGTCTCATTTCGGGTCTTGTGTACGGCTGAAAGCTCATACTGGTTCTATCGAATACCTAACACACATCGGCAAGACACTAATAATCGCCAAGTCAACGCCCCTGTAAATCTTTTCCAATACAAACCCACAAAATAAAAGTAACAGCAGTTAAGATACCACCGATGCCACAACAACTATCACAGCTGTTACATGTACGGCAAGACGAAACACGAAGATAACACTTTGTGGTGCTCCTTGCCGTTAAATGAGCTGCTGCACGTCCGTTCAACTGTTGCCAACACGGGAATTGACCGAGCGCTAACAACTAACTATACAGGAAGTGAGGACTGCTGTTCAGACCAGTTGGAACCGCTGTTGATGCACACGGTTCGTAGCATGACGTAAATCCTTGGCAAAAACCCATTGTTCCAAGCACGTATAAAAGCGCACTGGACCACGGGTTCTGAAGTTGGTGTTTGGGAGTTCAACTCGACACGTCGAACCTCTGGTACCATAGGTGGGGTACAGATAATACCTCGTGGCCGATGCATAATGGGTTACTCTCTCTGCTTAATCCCTTAGCTATGCAGTAAGGAATCTGTAAGAATTGGGTCTTGAAACTAATCGCTTCTTTCTTGAGTACTTACACAATCATTAACAGAGCTAGAGTCCGGCCACTGAAAGAATGACTCGGCGTTCGTCGAATATCGCCCATGTTTGCCAGTACGATAGGTGCACCTTGCCGACAGCGAGTTCAATCGAGCTCAACATGGCGTCGAATTCGGCTTCGTTAGGAAAGCGCGGTAACACAGTCAAGCTCGGGAGATAGTTTAAAACGTCGTAAAGTATTTCGAATCTAGGGTGAGTGAATGTGGAGAGTTTAGAACAAACACACAATCCGGAATGTGTGCAATGGCTGCTACTGTGTCGTGAAGTTTTTCTATACGGCTCCTGCAAGGTGCGTTAAGCCTATAAGCTTTTCCGGGCAAGTTATCTACAGACGTCGGGGAAAAAAACGGCCGCATGTATCACCCATTTTGCAGCTAAGTTTTTTTCGACACGCCAATATTACCAGAGATACTATAGCTATAGTATCTCTGCTATTACACATGCATGCAAGCAGTGATTTAGGAGTGGGGACCGCACTCTAGTTTGCCTTTTTTGATGGTTGTGATCGGTGTTAGCAGCAATTAAAGTAAGCGGCGGCGCCAAATTGGGACGGCGGTGAGAGGGAAAACGATACGCTGTTCCTTGTTTCGTTTTAGGGTTCAAAACGTTTGTGCAACACTAAAGGCTTAACTTCTGGATACGAGAAATCTTACGAAATTATCGGGAGTGGACAAAAGACGATGTTGATTTGTAACTACACTTTGTACCGGTTACGTATGTAAACAAGCGAGCGGTCGCATTGAAATGCATGCTTATCTGACAACTAACACTGTCAATGTATTACTACAAGGATTTGCACACGCTTCAAGGTCCACACGTGTGAATTTATTGTTAACTATTTTCGCATCACCAAACACAGCCGAAATCACGAGACTGCTTCTATCGATTTAAGTCGTAGTCCAACAGTTTTTCATGATAGTTTGCTTTTTTTAGACACGTGGAAATAAATTCGTATTTATTCTTAATTCGTCGTATTTTGCTTTATTTGTATGAATTAAATAAATTCTTAAATAAATTAAAAATATTAAATTCAATATTTGTTCAATGTTTGTTTCAATTATTTTGTTTGTTTGGCTTTTGGGCAGCTGAATTTGGATGGCTTGCCTGCGTTACTTGTTGTTGCCTAGCAACCACTAGAGGAGGACGAGTGATGCGTTAAGCGCGACGTTTAAGTACGAACCTTCTTTTTAAATCGTTTTTAAAAGTACTTCTACTGGAGCAAACATTTTCTCACTTCACTATGTTATGGGAGGAACCATAAATTATCTTTCTCCATTGCTAAAATTATTTCATGTGTTGTACGTAGCCATAACAACGTCTCGAAACGAGACCGTGTTACATCATTCCCATTGAATTCAAAGCACGGGCGAGCTCGATTCGATCGTATTCGCAGCTGTCTCTAGCGACAGGAACTCCCTGGACCAAGCTCATAATATAGCGTTGCCAAACCATACGAAATCTACATACAGTATATGTGCCTTCGTAACGGGTAATGGAGAGCGCACCTTGCGCGCACCAAAAAACAGGCCACGACTTAAACAATCGATGATAACCTCAAGTCATTCTCTTAGTGGCCCGATTATAGTTTCTTTTTTACCAACGAAAAGGAATTGTCTACTGCACATTTGCAGTTTAAAAACACATAATGGCTTGTCTATACGGCAATGACATAAAATGCCGGGAACACGATGAGTGGTGGGACAAGTACACTTGGGCCATGTTTAATCTGAAGATCTTGGTTTTTTTGGGGGGGAGGGGGAGGATTAATCCCCCGATCATCCTTTTTGTGGCTTTTTATAGATTTTTGTGGCTTTTTATAGATTTTTGTGGCTTTTTGTAGCTTTTTGTGTTTTTTTCGTGACTTTTTGGTACTTTTTATGTCTTTTTTAGCTATCTGTGATTTTCTGCTGCTTTTTTGTTTGAATCCCATTCTCTATCAGTGCTCACCAAAATCAGCAAGCCAAGCGCGTTCAAAGTCGTCCTTTAATACATAAAGAATCTTCGAAAGTCAACAGAGCGTTGCAAAATTGTCTGTTGATCATGGCAGAAACATGGCGGTAGTAATTTTACAGAGAAAGCATGTTTTGGGTCATTTTCCCGCTGAGACCTCATAAAGTTAAACTTTACCATAGGGCAATATCAGCAAGATATGTGGGAGATTATGCTGATATTGTCTTAAATTGTATTCTTGCATTTCTCATACACCAAATACTATACAAACCTTATCGTAAACATCAGACAACCCCATTTTATGTACTGATAGTTCAACAGTTAGGATTTGTATTGGACGTTGCCGTCAGCAGAGCAAAAACATAATTACGTTAATTAAAAAAAAAAGTAGGCTTCTTGTGTATTTTATTTGTAGACAATTTCCGAACTACTTTTCTTGTAGCCTGGCGTTCCCAAGAGTATCTCAGTAATATAGGTGTCCCATTCCACGTTTATTCCTCGAATAAACATGAAATTTCATTCTGAAGACATCGTTTTCGCCTGATTTCGTTTTAATCTCTTAGAATTTGCACATTTTTGTGAATAGAACCTTGCTTACCCATCTTTTCCACCACGCAATGGCGGCCATTTTTTGCACTGACGCCGCATTCTCTGCTGACGTCACACCATCCCTCTGACGTGGCCATCAGCCCCGCCCCCTAAGATGGCGTTGTTGTCTGCTATTGGTCGGTCGGTATTGGCTGTCGTGGACACTGACATGGACCTGCCAAGACTGACCGACGTGGTTCGGGTGTGGGTGAAGGAGAGCGTACGCCCGTACGCACGCCCGTTCTTACGCCACCCGCACAGGACGTGAATCACACCCTCCCTGAAGTTTCTGGACATGAAGCCGTAAACGATAGGGTTGATGCAGCTGTTGAGATAGGCGAGTAAGTGGAAGGTCGTGCGTATAGGTTTGAGCTCCCCGTAGTTGAGCGGGTGGAAATGACCGAAGGAGGTGAGTAGATTCATGACCAGAAGGGGTGCCCAGCAGATGATGAAGAACACGACCACGGCCACTAACATCTTAATGACCTACAAAAAAAAAAAGGTTAAAAATCAGTAAATCAGTGGACTTCTTGTTAGAAGGTCGCTATCTCTTTTGCGTCTATTTTGTAAATAACAATAATAACTAACTAACTGCAGGCTGTGCTAAGTAAGGCTGGGCGAACAGGTGTCTTAGGAGCTAATGTTTTAATGTGAATACCCCCTCCCCCCTCCGCGCATTAGTTTTAATACTTTTAATCTATTATCACTGCAAGCTGCTGGCAGTTGCCGAATTATCGGGCAAATCCAGTCTTGACACCACAGCCTAGTGCTAGTGGTTTCATCAGATTTGGAACATTTATTTTGCTGGTGCATCGGGGCCAGAGTCCGAGGTCAGGTGTCTCTTTTTAGTTTAAATGGTTAGCTGCTCATCCAGTTGGTCAGCCTTCCTGAACTATACTGTGTGCGCGGCGTATCTTGAGTCCTGCAAGCATTTACGAACGGCTACGTCCTCCTGGAGGGGGAAGCGTTAATCGACGGCCGCTATTGTTATTTTTAACCATCTTGGATATCTAAAAGGCACTCTGCTACCAAAAACGTACAATCGATTATCTGTGTTCGTTCTGCAGCGAACTCAAGATAGGCCGCGGACACTTTAATGTCAAGTACAAGGGACCTGTCCATTAGCACGTAGGCCTACGTGCCCCATACTGTACGTGCCTCTGTCCAGAGTTCCATGCCGTAAGCATTTTAATATAGTATATTACACAAAAGTATATCAAAGCCGCAACAAGCTTACGTGAGCTACATTTAGGCTACACGATGTAAATCGACACCACACCTTACAAAAACATACTGCACAACTCTTGACAACATTTCCTCATTTTTTTGTTCGCAAATTTCTTCCCCTTCTTCAACATAAATCGATATTATGTTGAACAAATTGGTTAAACGAGTAATTTACAAAACAGGACGAAGTAAACAATAAATAAATATACAAATCGCAATCCAAGTTATAGCCAATTAATAATTATCATTAATATTGATTTTATTTGCAAGATTTCAAAAATAGGCTGTAGTTATTAATTAAGCCCTCCTTAACTTTATTTTGCATGGCCGTATCTGGCTAGGCCTGCCAACTTAACAAGAAAATGGTTAAAACCAATGGGTATATAATATTTTTTGATTTTATCTCATATTTATTTCTGTCCATTGAAATTTCGCATCTCATGGTTTTCTCTATTGAATATTACCTTTACGTAACAGTATAGTGTACCTTACAATCCCTTTATGCTACTTACTTACAATAATTACAAAGTTTCTCAGTTTTGACATAGCAACAGTCGGTTGTAGAACGACTGCTAAGCCTGAACTCGTCCTTAGTTTCTACATAAAGTTGGAACATGTCGGTATAAAGTCGTACTTTAGGCTAAAGTTGCATGTCACATTGCGGCTTTATAACCGGTATTATAAAGTAAGCTGAAGGACAAGCTTTAACGTAAAGTTGATCGTGGATGGTCTTCGCAACTGCTTCGGGCGGCCTCGTAAGTCTGGGAACGAATTTACGCACCTTTGTGACTTAAATGATAAAGTGACTTAAGAGATAAACTTGAAGTCTGGCTTTAGTCTTAAGCAACTAAAGTGGC
>JAHWFP010032148.1:0-19597 GCA_023313725.1 Lithobius niger
GGATGCAAGCAGGCTTAGTCCCCAAATTTTTCATCTGGAAGAGAAAAAAAATTGCACTTTATTCAGAACAGTGTAGAAACAGGAATTTGGATCTCTTTCGTAGGGATTGGTGGTCCTGTAAAGGACCATTGTTTTTCAAGTTTTGCTTCCTTCTGGATGGCTTGCTTCCTTCATGGATGGCTTGCTTCTGCTTCGTTATGGGTGCTTAAGGGGGCTTGACCACGGTTCTGGCTGCGACGATTGGTCCAGGCCGGTGTAGTCCTGTTTCTTCCCTTGACATCTCCCTCAGGTAGTGGGAGGTGAAGGTTGAATGATGTCGCCAGGATGCTGCTGCCAGAATTTCTTCGGTCGGGGTGGCGTTGTGGTGGGCCCATGATGTGGAGATTGCTCTTACCTCATGTGCCGTCACCCTCGTGCTCTTACTCATGTTTTGTTTGTCGTAAGCTGCTTCAATTGTTTTCCTAATCCATCGTGATACCATAGCGGCTGAAGTTTCGCCGTTTTGGAGGTCAACAGGGAGAAAGAGTTCAGGTTCGTTGCCTACGAGGTTGGAAAGGGTTGGAAACGTGATCGGTTTTGATGGTTTCTGTGTTTTTGCTCTGAAGGATGCTCTTGGGTGTAGCGTGACAGAGAAGTTAAGGCCGAAAATGCAGTAGGCTGGGTAGGGCTTGGATTTCAGAACATCTTAGGCTGGCTGCTAGGGTCACGAGGAAGACAGTTTTGCGGGTCATGAGATGAAGAGAGCTATCTTGCATGGGTTCATATGGTTCCTCCATTAGAGTTTGAGGGACAAGGGATAGGTCCTAGTCGGTGACGGTTCGTTTGGTTGTAGGGCGTTCATTCTCAAAGGATCGTAGTAATGCTGAGATGCGATAGTCGTCGAATAATTTGGTCCTATTGGCGGCTTTGAAGACCGAGTTTGGGGCGGAGCGGTAGATGAGGATTGTTGACCCTTTCAGCTTGCCGATGTTGAACAAGTCTGTGAAGAATTTCACGAGGTCGGGTGCGGGGGGGGGGGGGGGGGGGCTCGATTGGATTTGTATGTTTTGTGATGCACCAATGAACCCTCTTGGACCAGTGGCTGTCATACATGCGGTTGGTAGAGTTTCTGGTTGCCTTTGAGACGATGCGTTCCGCTTCTTCTTGATGAATTCCCGCCTTCTTGAGGAGTTTGACGATAGTAGCCACCCGTGTAAGTTGAGGTTTGGAAGGTTTGGGTGTAGCTTTGATCCTTTCTGTTGTGACAGAAGATCTGGTTGAAGATCTTCTTGGAGTGTCGACTACTAGGTCTAGGAGGAGTGGAAACCATGCTGCTGATGGCTAGAGAGGGGCTATTAGGAGGAACAGGCTCTGGCTTTCTTCTATTTTTCGAAGGACTTGCGGAAGTAGTTTGAAAGGTGGGAAGAGGTATGCAAACAGGTTGTGCCATGGGAACGTCAGGGCGTCTACTGCAACTGCTGCTTCGTCCGGGATCGAGCTGATGTAGTGGGGAAGTCTGGCATTGTGCTTCATGGCGAATAGGTCCAGCATCGGTGTGCCCCAGATGTTGAAGAGAGATTCGCAGATGGATTTCTTGAGGCACCATTTGCTTGATGGTGGTTTCCGGCGACATAGAGAGTCTGCAATCACATTCTTGTTGCCTGTCGTGACTGTCCAGTCGTTTTGTTTGAACGAGAGGCGGATGGTTTCTAGTGTTTCCATTTTGAAGTGTTCGTTGTGAACGTACTATTTAGAGGTTTCATGTCGAAAATTAGACGAAAGCCTCCTGACTTCTTTGGCCGGGTAGATATTGAACTGTAAAAGTCTGGACCCGGTCTGTGGCATTCCTTGATGGCTTCCTTTCGCATGAGTTCCGAGACTTCGAACGAAAGGGCCTCCGATATTGGAGGGGCGAAGTTCCATGGGAGGGGGGGGGGGGCGTTATTAGAGGTGGTTGAGTTAAAAGCGTCGGGCGAAAGCCATGTTTGATCATGGAGAGTATTTCTGTGTTGCGGGTGAGGTTTGGCCAGGCTGGAAGGCAGGAAAGGCGGGAGGTGTCATTGTTGGTTTTTGCGAAAGGAGCTCCTGCCTCATGGTGGCGAGATGCGGCTCGTTTCTGTTGGTTGCGTTGGCCGGAATGGGAGCGTGGAGTGTCTGTCCGAAAGGGCTGTTGGTTCCTCGGCTGAAAGGACGAGTTGTCATTTGCTTTGTTAGAGCGTGGTTTGTGAGTGGCTTTGTTCCATTCGTCCGCTTGGGGACGGGGATTGGGTTGTCTGTTCCTCTGAAAGGAGCGGTTGGACAAGCTATTGTGTTTTAGTGGTTTCGGCTTTCTTGAGATGTCGAGATGTGGGGCGAGAGTCGGGATGAGGCCTCGGAACAGGGTGTCCGACTCATGAATATGTTGGTTACGGAGACGGTGCTGAGTGGAAACGTTCAGGTTGTTTGCGGACGAAGGGGCTACTTCCCGAAGGAGAAAGGTGTTGTTGAAGAGGGCTCTTGTAGCCCAGTTGAGGGAATGGTAAGTTGCAAAGCCTTCTGGAATACGATAGTTGAGAGATTAGGGGCGAGAGATTGCGTATCTCTTCTGGGCTTGCATCAGCGGAAAGTTTCTCGCCCAGGGCGTTAACGGCTGTGTTTAGGACGTCAGACTGCGATGCTGCACGAAGGCTTAAACGAAGGCATTTGTCGTTTTCGAACAGCACGAATGTTGGGATTTCGGCTTTCTTGGGTATGGAGAGGGCTGTGCCGAAGTCCATTTTGACTTCACTGCAGAGAAATTCACATTCGGAATAAGCGTCGAAGTTGTGTGGATTTGTAGCACCGTCCCCGAGAGGGCAAACGAAGCCGTTTTCACGGCCAGGACGAGGATGAGTGGGTCACCTCTGCCAAGAAGGGATCCTTCGTTGCGAAGGAGGCATGTCAGTACTGTAGTGGATTGGCCAAGTAGGTTACGTGGTTTGACGTCCTTGTTCCGAAGGGCAAATCCGAACCCAGTTTTGAGGCCTCTGTTGATGACAGGGGCATCGGCAGACTGTGAAGGCTCGAAAAGGAAACAGTCTGACACCGTCTCTTCGACTGTCTTGAGTAGAGATGCCAAAGCAGTGTAGGATCGTCTGCGGAGTCGTCCGAGAAGTGAATACGTCGGTCGGCCGGCAGGGCGGCGGCGGAACAAGGGATCGCCTGCGATGCCGGCGTAGGGAGCGGATCTGGGAGAAGGGGCCGCTTGGTGGTGGGAGGAGAGGTAGCCCTTCGTTTCATGGCGGTGGTAGGAGGAGAAGGGGCAGATCCTTTGGGGCCTTCGTGGCTTGAAGTGAAAGCGACCCAGTCCTTGGTGCGGGCGTGACGGGCAGAAGACGTGCACGATGTCGGAGGCATCGGATTGTCCTCCAGCTTTCGGACGGCGTTGTGAACGATGTCGTGGACTTCGCTTCGAGTGATGCTGTTTCCCCTTCGGGATGAGTTGGATGACAGGTCCAAAGGTGAATGACAGAGAGGCAGCCGTCGCCCGACGAAGATTCCTCTTGGCTACTCGGTAGTTGTCCCTCGCTACATGGAAATCTTGGCGAAGGGAAGAGAGATCCAAGGGAGCTGAAGGCAGAGTTCGTTGGCTAGCTTGAAGTGGAGACTCCGAAGGGACGATTTCCTCTACAAAGGGAGCATCGGTGAATGTGGCAAGGAGAGCCAGTCCACCGGCTAGGTCGAGAGCAGAAACCCATCGGGCGCCGAGGGCGAAGGGAGTAAGAGCACGAGGGAGAGCAGCCAATGAAGCGGGAGCTTCGGGAGTGGCGGCCATCATCAGATAAATCCAAATTCTGTACGAAAGGCGGAGAACCCTAAGAGTACTTCTGGAGAAAACTGAATGCCGAAAGCGTCCACGCTCTTGCTTTTATAATGGAGGACTGCGCCGCTCATGCACAGTGGGACATGCAAACAGGCTCCAGGAGAACATCACATTTGGGAAATGTAATGCTAAAATTATCAGGTTAATATGTTTTGGCAATAAAGAAATATATATATATAAAGATGGTTATACTTTTAAAAATTTTATAAGTGTGCAAAATAAGTGCAGATTAAGTACGCAACTGTTGTTGCAGTCCTGCCAAATACGGGATTTATACTGCATGGTTTTAACAATGATCGGGATGAAAGTAGAATAATAAGTAAAAAGTAATTTTGTCTTAAAAATTCTGTTTTTAAAAATACTTTTACCAAAATATTTTTTTAGGCAGAATTGCAGTCTTGTATCGCTTTTTTCCCTTCATGTTATGTTCAAGTAGATTAGTTTAAGCATCTCATCCCCCCATGACTTATGCAGTCAACTAACTTGTGTGCTGCTGAAATCCTGATATGGTAAAGTAAAAAACTTACAACTACCGTCATCGAATTAGTATCATATATTGCCATAATTTACAAGTTGCACAAAATATGTTTTTGCAAAAATATACACAAAAATTCAAGATGGACAAATAAACAATTACTGCTAGCTAATCACTTTCAAAAATACATGTAAAAAAAAAGTTGTCATAACACAGCAAAGTAGTAGCCAACTTATGGCACTGTAGTCAACTGCACAGGTAGAATCTTTTGCATTATAATCTTAAGCATCTGTATTGCGGCTAACAACTAAACAAGCTATACAATATGTCGACTTACATACAAATGGTAGACATTTGGTGTGATATCAAACAGGAATATTTAGGCAACCGGTGTTTTAATAGCAACAACCACATGTTTAGTTCATTTTAATTGATATACCTATTCGATAGAATAAAAATTGCTGTGTATCACATAAATAAAGTGTAGTAGGCCTAGCTTATTACGGTTCGTACACAACAAACGTTAATATTTTCACGGTGGTTTCAAGGCTGATCATTTCAAGGCTGTTTTTTTTTTGTAAAATTACGTAATTATTTAGTTTTTTTTTGCTAGCAACAACCTATTATAAGATGGAGCCTCGTGTTTCCAATGCACGTGCTTTAGGGCAGCTTTTTCTTTAAATTCTGCTAGTGAAGTTCATCTTCTATTTCTCTTGTAACTACATTATGGCCTCCATCTAATGGAGAGGGAGGGGGAAGGAATACGGCATCAGCTCTTGCTCAGCTGCACCGTATGGCACATGCTGCTTGCACTGCACTGTCACTAATCCAGTTTGCAAGAAGTATCGTTCACAGAAGAAATTCACTCTGCTGATAAACTAGTTTTATTTTATTAGTTCGGGTATAAAATCATTATTTCAAGGCCACTTCATGGCTTCAACAACAAAAATTCCTGTTCTGAAGGCTTTTCAAGCCTTAAACTTTGGCTTTTTAATTTAAGGCTTTACAACCAATTCAAGGTTGTGTACGAACCCAGGCTTACATAAGATGGATACGGTGCCCCAGGAGGCTCACTTCATTTACATTTTATACTTTACAACTGAACTTCTCCCTTACATCTCTGAAGTTGGTAGTTCACACATACAACTGTGAACTTGGTTGCAAATCATATACTGTGAAGACTCCATTAACTCACAAAAATTAGAAAGTTCGCTCACTTTCAAAACATCGAAATAGATACTAGATCACGCTATTTCACTAATTTTCGACGGCTCTTTGTCGTCGTCTTCAGGTTGCTTTCAACACTTTCAGCACTGTTGAAGCCTCACATATTATTATGGTTGCACCACTGACCTTATCGCTAGGCCCCATCCATTCTCAAGGTGTTTGCCGAGTTCCTTATTCACTAGGTGCAAAACTTTTGGATAGGCTTGGCCTTCATGTTCATTAATTTTGTTCCATACTGCTCATGATGTTGGATTCCCAGGGTCTCTAAACTTCGGAGATAAGGGTCTCTCCTGGAATTTGATGAGTGTGTTGGATACTTTCCAATTTATCTTGTGTTTCATTTCCTTGCAGTGGGCTGCGTTGCCGTTATCATCTTTTTAATTCAGGAAGTTTGCCATGTGTTGTGCCCACTCTCATTCTTACTCCTTTTCGTGTTTCTCCAATATAGACTGCATCACAGTCCCTGAAAGGTATTTGATATACAGCTTCTCTGGTGTTTTGCACTCTCAGAAAACGAGGGACGAGACGGCAATAGGTAGAGTGCAAAACACCAGAGAAGCTGCATATTGAATTCCTTGCAGGGACTGTGATGCAGTGTATAATGGAGAAACATGGAAAGGAGTAAGAACTAGAGTGCCACAACACATGGCAAACGTCCGGAATGAAAAAGATGATAACGGCATCGCAGTCCACATGCAAAGAAACAAAACATGATATAAATTGGAAAGGAACCAACACACTCACCAAATCTAAATCTAGGAGAGACCCTCATCTCCAATGTTTAGAGTCCCTGGCAATCCACATCATGAGCAGTATGGAACAAAATTAATGAATCTAAGGCCCAGCCAATCCAAGAGTATTGCAGCTCGTGACTACGGAACTTGGCACACACTTTTAGAATGATGGAACGTAGCGACAAGATCATGGTGCAGCCATAAAAATACGGGAGGCTTCAACGCCGCACGAATTTGAATCAGCGAAACGTCAACAAAACCCTAAAGACGCGACAGATAGCCGTCGAAAATTAGCGAAGTAATGTGATCTAATATCTATTTCAATGTTGAGAAAGTGAGCGAACTTTGTAATTTTGGTGAGACAACTGTGAACTTCTCACTTATGTCTGTGAAGTTCGTAGTTACACCTAGGAACTACTTGTGTCCTGCCTGAATCGCGTGCATCCAGTTACAGCACCTATTTTATTGGTCTAGACCTCAGAACTTAGCTTTTGCACACAAAAACGTAAATTTGCCGGCCTCCACGAAGGCCAGCTGAAATTTTTTTTCTTAATTTTTGCATTTATGCTCTCTTTGCCTTGAGAATTCATAACTGTGCCGATCCGCCCAGATTGCCGACCCAACAGCACATGCGCAGCACTCCTTATAAATAGAGCTCGCTCGAAAGCACTTGCATCTATTGTTCTCTCTCAATCTGACAGAAGGTGACCCAAGAGGGGAGGTAGGGTGGGTTTGTATAGTATTTTCCATTAGCAAAAGAAACAAATTTCAGCCGGCCTTCATGGGGGCCAACAAATTGACGTTTCTTATTGCTGGGAAAATACTATACCTGTTAATTTTTGCATTAACAGTAGACCTCGTCCAAATTGGTGGTGGGCACCTTCTGAACGAGTTCCCTAAGGCTGCAAGCTGGCGTTTCCCATCCGGAATCTGGGATTCCGTGAGCCTTGTTGATTGACCTTTTTTTTTTAAAAAGAAAAACAAGCTCACTGGGAAACAGGTTTAAGGATTTTCGTCGCTCTTTGTGAGAAGCGACGAAACCTTTACCTTTGATGTTAGTTTGAGTTGCTGAAGCTTGGGTTCTATCTGGAAACAGCAACACGGAAGGTTGATGTGGTGGGACTTCTGGATTAGTCTTCCCTCAGTTTTTGGTTTCGTCATGTGAGTTCCGGGAAGCAGCCATGGAAACCAATAGGTTGGAAGAGGTGGTTAGTTGGGATGTCCGTCTTGCGGACGACTGGCTGGAGACGAGTTGTGAAAACCTCAAATGAAGGTCATCATCCGTTTGCTTCAATGGAGACGTCAGGTTGGATGAGTGATGGTAATGACGTCTCCCTGCGTTTTGGATTTTCATCCAGTTTGTTGGTTTTACAACATCTGGTTCCTTGGGACCCTTTAGAGGAATGCGGTTGATTGAGAGAGTTGGAAACGAATGCTGCAAATCCAGGTGAGCGTCGTGAAGAGCCTGTGGATGGCGAATGCAGATTAGTGATGGTTTCTCCCTGTGGGTTCTGCCATCCTCCAGTGGGTTGTTGTTGAAACGATCCAAAGGACGAATGCCAAGGTTGTGAGGGGGGTTGGGAGGGGGGATCCTCGAGAAATCCGCTGGCGAATGCCGTTAGTCTGGATGAGGGTCTGGGAGAGGGTGGCTGGGAGGCAAATACAGGAGGTAAATACAGGTTTGCCTTCGGTTTTGTCTGGATGTTGTAAGGACGACCCAATGGATGTATACCGGGTTCGCATGGAGATCACTGAAGATTGCGTGTGCGAATGATGCAGGCCAAGTGAGTTGTTTGGGAGGGGCCGGCGGCTGATGAATGTAGGTGCAAATGTCATTGTGACTGGATGGTCCTTTCGCCAGTGGGTGACACTGTGGACGAATGCTGTGATGCAGTGGAGGCCATCAGACGAATGCGAATGCCATTGCCTCGGGCGAGCTGTTTCAGCTAGTCAGTTGATGAGTGAAGTGAGAATGCCAACATGGCCGGGTGGTTAACTATCTGCTTGACTATCTGCTAGATGAATGCCACGGTTCAATGAAGGATCCCCGACGAATGCGAATGAACGCCATCGTGGCTGGGATGCTGTACTGACGACTTGTTGTACGAGTGTCGTGATACAAAGGCATTAGATGAATGCGAATGCCGTCACTCAGGTGAGCTGCTTGAGAAAGCCGGTTGACAAATGCAGGGCGAATGGCGTCATGGCTGGATGGAGTCCGTCCTGACGACCTGTCGGATGAATACCGTGATCCAATGGCACCATGCGAATTCCATCAATTCGAGTGAGTTGCTTAGATGGCCAGTAAACAAGCGCAGGGCGGATGCTGTCGTGGCTGGATGGATCCTGTTCCGACGATTTGCTGGACGAATGCCATAGTCTAATGGTACCGGATGAATGCGAATGCCGTCAGCACGGGTGAGCTGATTAAGATGGCTGGTTGACGAATGCAGGGCGAATGCCGCCGTGGCTGGATGGATCCTGTCCTTACGACTTCCTGGACCAATGCCATGGTCCAATGGCAACAGACGAATATGAATGCAAATGTCATCAACTCAGATGAATCGTCCAAGATTGCTAATCGGCAAATGTAGGGCGAATGCCATTGTGGCTCGGGGGTGCTAGTCTTGATGCCCTGTTTGGACGAATGCCATGGGTCAATGGGGGACATTAGGCGAATGCAGGTGCAAATGCCAACAACTTGGATGAGTTGTAGAAGGCGGCTATTCGGTAAATGCCATTTGGTCACACAGTCGTGGCTTGAAGTTCCATGTTTCGAAGGTTTGTTGGATGAATGCCAGTGCTGTTGGAGGACATGAGGCAAATGCGAATGTCATAGTGGTCTGGTGGTTCCATGTCTTGTGGACTGGTTGGACGTTATGACAATGCTGTTTGTCAGCTATTGCACGAATGCAAATGCCAAAACAGCGGACGAATTTGGAAATACGGGCTTGTAGTGCAATTGCCGTGGACCCAGGTGAGCATCAATGGAGACGTCAGGATGGGCGGATGCCGTGGACGCAAGGGGAATTCCGGGTGTATTGCAGGGGTCAACCCTCTGCAGAGTGGTGCAGTCAGATTGCTTCACGATTCAATGGCCAGATGCGAATGGCCAGATGCGAATGCAAATGTCGCTGAAGCTCTTAGAGCAAGTAGTGGTGGCACCGCATGGTAAAAAAATGCCGAGATGAACCGTGTCTCGTCACGTGCCAAGTTACGCTTGAGACGGTTGAGAGTTGTTAACTTTACTTGTTTTGACAAAGATCACTCGACATGAGGTTAGGTGGACGTTGCAGACATTGCTTGTCTGGAAGAGGTTTCCTCGAAGCATCGATGTTGGTGTAGCCAAGTTTGAGACGAGATACAGAGTTAAATCAAGTCTCATCACGTGCCCAGTTACGATCGAGACAAGAGCGGAAGTTGTAGATGTCACATGTCTGGAAGAGGCTCACTTGAAACGAGGGTGTAGGTGTTGCCGTGATCGAGACAAGCTGCCAATTGAGATGAGCTGCGGGGTTAGATCGTGTCTCAATACGTGCCAAGTTACAATTGAGACAAAGTGAAAGTTGTAGACGGTGCTTGTCTGGAAAAGGTTCACTCGGAACGTGGATCCAGGTGTAGCCATGATCGAGACGAGATGCAGAGCCGAACCATGTCTCGTGTCACGTACCAAGTTACGATCGAGACGGGAGCGGAAGTTGTTAACGATGCTTGTCTAGAAGATTCACTCGAAACGTGGG
Source organism: Lithobius niger (assembly GCA_023313725.1). Classification (NCBI taxonomy): domain Eukaryota; kingdom Metazoa; phylum Arthropoda; class Chilopoda; order Lithobiomorpha; family Lithobiidae; genus Lithobius; species Lithobius niger. The sequence goes on from JAHWFP010032148.1 coordinate 9,997, forward strand.
TCCTGGTGTAGCCACAATCGAGACGAGCAGAGCAGAACCATTTCTCGTCACGTTCCAAGTTATGATCGAGATGACAGCGGACGTTGTAGATGATGCTTACCTACGTGGGCTCACTCGAACGTAGGTCTTGGTGTGGCCACGGTGAGACGAGATGGAGCGCAGAACCTTGTCTCGTCACATGCCAGGTTACAATCGAGACGAGAGCGGACGTTGTACATGATGCTGGTCTCGAAGAGGTTCACTCGAACGTGGATCCAGGTGTAGTCACGATCGAAACAAGATGCAGAGCAGAAACCTGTCTAGTCACGTGCCAACTTACGATCGAAACAGGGTGGAAGTTTCAGACAGTGTTTGTCTGGAAAAGGTGATGCGACGATCTCGGTGGGCAATGGAGTGGATCGTGTCTCATTGCGTGCCAAGTTACGATTGAGATGGGGGGAAGGGAAGTTGGAAATGTTGTTTGTCTGGAAGAGGTTCACTCGAGACGTGGGTGCAGGTGTAGTTATGATCGAGACGAGATGCAGAGTAGAAACCTGTCTCGTCACATGCCAAGTTACGATCGAGACAGGGTATAAGTTGCAGATGGTGTTTGTCTGGAGGTGATGCCATGATCTCGGCGGGCTATGGAGTGGATTGTGTCTCATTACGTGCTAAGTTACGATTGGGAACTGGAGAGGGGGGGGGGGGCGGTGGCAAACGTTTGTCTGGAAGAGGTTCACTCCAGATGTGGGAACAGGTGTAGCCACGATCGAGACGAGCTCCGGGGATGAATCATGTCTCGTCACGCGCCAAGTTACGATTGAGACATTGATGGAAGTTTCAAACGATGCCGTTTAAAGATGTTCCCTCGAAACATGGGCGTAGGTGTGGCCACGATCGAGACAAGATGCAGAGCAGAACCATGTCTCGTCACGTGCCAAGTTACGATCGAGACGGGGTTTAGAGGCTAAAGACGTTCAGTGCCGTGAGAGTCGACATCCGTCGTCGTTGAAAGGTGTCTCATTGCGTGCCTGGTTACGCAGAGACGGGCTTGAGTTGTTGACATTGATAGTCCTGAAATTTCCGTTCGAAATGTGGATCCAGGTATGACCACAATCAAGGTGAGCTTGAAAAATGGATCGTGCCAAGTAACGTTTGATATAAGGATGGAAGATGTAGACGCGTTGCCAGTCTGAAGGGCATTCACTCGAAGGTGAGCGGTGGGGGGAAGCGTCCTCCACTGTTGGTTGATGGCCGAATGCCAGACTTGATTGGAGATCCACAGATGAATGCAATTGCAAATGCCAGTGGTCCAAAGGTTACATGTCTTGTGTGGGTGAGTGCTGGTGCTGTTTGACGGCCATTGCATGAATGCGAATGCCGGTGGTCCTGAGGTTCCAAGTCGTGAGTGGGTGAATGCAGGTGCTGCCGGGCGGCCATTGTACGGATGCGAATGCAAATGCCAGTTGTTCTGAATGCAGGCGCTGTTAGGCGTCCATTGTACGAATGCAAATGCCGACACAGTCCATGAATGTGGAATCCCAGCTTGTCGATCCAAGGGGGGCATCAACGGAGACGGCAGGTCCGTCGGATGCCGAGGCCGTGAGGAGGAGAATGGGGCGAGCGCTGGTGTTGACTCCGTGCTTGGTGGCCGTGTGGTGGCAAAATTCAAGAGAAGCATGGAAATGATGAAGTATTTGTGAACGAATGCGAATGTTAAAGCAAGAGAGGACGGCACAGGCGACCACACTGCAGGTCGCCTTGTGAACAAAAGATAAGAGTGCTTTCGAGCGAGCTGTATTAATAAGGAGGGCTGCGCTTGTTCAGTTGGGTCGGCAAGCTAGGCAGATCGGCGCAGTTTTGAATCCTCAGGGCAAAGAGAGCATAAATGCAAAAATAACAAGTATAGTATTTTCCCATCAATAAGAAAAGGGAGATTTGATGGATAAGCTCAAACCTTTTCCAAAAAAAGAGAATCTAAATATGGAAAATATGTATAAGAACAAATAACTGCAGTAAAAAAATGTAGAAGAATTGTGTTTTAATTGGATACATTTGTTTTAACTTGTCTAATTATTTCATTTAATAATAATAATAAAAACTTTTTTGCAATTGCAAATGGTCAAGCAAGGATATTGAGATCGCTGACAGCCTGCCAAAACTAAGTGAAAAAAAAAAGGAAAATATACATGGAATTTAACATCAGAAAGTAAAACAATATAAAATAAGTGACCCTGAAAGGAGGGTACGTCACTGACTGAAAAAGACATGTGGTATTGAAAGTCTCATGTCAAGTTTAGGGGTAGGACCACCTCTACAGAACACGACGTAACCACCTCTTCGGGTAGAGAATTCCAGGCACCAATCACCCGAACGGAAAAAAAGTTTCGACAGCAATCCAAGCCCTTAAAATATTTTTTAAATATTCCGTGCTTTGTATTGGCTGTAGGCCTATGAAACTTCCATACTTCGTCGTAGCAATATGAAAATCATTTTGAGAACTAATACGCTATTACCACACACGGATGAATACTGAAAAGTCCACTTAAATGTTCGGTGATTACACACAGGGTCTGTGGTAGTCCTTTCACCTTCTTCAGAAGTAAAAAATGAAGCACAAAACGTTCTAAGATAACCTCATCTTGAAATTCGCGCTGTTAACCACTGATCTATACATTTGCCAGATTTGGCCAAGTTTTGCCTTCAGCTCCGACCTGAGTAAGTGATCGATGTTAGGATAGAAGGCCCGTAGGAAGGCCCGTAAAAGTAGTAAACACCGGTTACAGGTTTTTTTCTGTCTGTGAAAATCATTCTTCACGAGAAGTTCCTCGCGCTTCCCTGTAAAATTCTAGCCAAGGTAGTTAACATTCAAGAATAGGTAGGTAAACATGAGAAAATGGATTTATTTTGCTAAACGTGGGGCAAAAGGAAGTTTTTTTTTGTACAAAGGGAAATTTCATGAATAAAATTTGGAAGGAAGGTAGGCTCGGCCATTCATCAGTCGAAGCACAATGGCGTACGTAACTATTTCATCAGTTTATTTCTTATGCTTCAATTTCCTTTCATTTATATTTTTAAATTAATAATACCAAGAATTTATAGGGTTGGGGAGGAGAATTTGTGACTGAGACCCCTGCTGAAACGTCTTAGATCAATTTCTATTAGTTCAGTCCAAGTTTATAGAGGGCACCATGTATTTCATTTGAGAATTTCTACTCAGTTTTCAGCTTAAAAATAAACTAAACTAATCGAAACTAGCTTGTATTTAATTATTATTTAGTTTAGTTGCAATTTAGTTTAACGCAATGCCCAGGAGAATATTTATGAAAATAATTTTTCAAACTAATTTTACATGTAGTTGATACTGGGTGCGTTGTTGACGATATAAGACGGTTAGATCTAGAGACAACGCTTTGTGAAATATTAGAGTTTGTGTTGAACTATCTATACTTAAGTTTGAGGTTATGCCCTTGGGTGGTAAGAGAATGAGGAGCGAAGAAGGAATTAGGATGGACACCCTCACAACCATTAAGAATTGTTTATACCAACAACAGTTCACCTCTGTCAAATCGAGTAGCAATGAGTGGCAGCCTGAGGAGTTTATGGTAAGAAGGTGCAGGAGGGAAACACATACCAAGGCGGTCTGCTAGTGTTTCTAATGCAGTTCTAGTACAGAAACGAAATATAGACTAGAGACAGCCACCCGCCGTTGCGTTAATTTCTATTTTGTTTTCTGTGTTATTTATTTTCCAATAATGCGTTTTGAAAATGAAATAGCGGAGTAGTTTTTGTAGGTTTGTTGGCTCAGCTAATGTAAAATTGTGTGTTAAAATGGGTGAGAGCTAATTGATATTAAATGATCAATTGGTAAAAATTGCCCTAGGCCTGGGTGTTTCAACCATTCAGTTGAATGGAGCCCCAAACAAGCAGACGTTTCTGCTATTTCGCTTGCTGAAACCGTATTTGTTTCGCCCTTGTCAAATGATTCGTTCTTCTAGGAAATGCATTCCTAGTTACAGTTTAAATGAAAGCATGTAGTTTGTACAGTTGTATGTATGAAATAGATATAACTATGAACTTCACAGTCAGCGTGTGAACTAGACGTTCGTAAATATAACTACAAATTTTAAAGATGTAAATAAAGTTCAGTTGTATGTGTGAGGCGAGCGTCCAGGGCCACGATAGAAACGCTTCAAGTCCCTGTTTGCAATAAGGTTGGCTGTTAATCCTCTGGACAGAACTGTATAAAGTTGTAATTTGGATACAAAAGTTTCATGTTAGGTATATAGTGTACCATCTTATTGATTACAAACTTCAACCTTGAAAGATATAGTGATAACTGAAGTTCTGATCCTAAATGTAATATGAACCAGTAGCATCATCATTTTGCCACACATCGTGTTTGGCTATACCATTCAACTCTAGTAAGACAACACTTACACAAAGCACCCTTACTTTAATGTACAGTGACACCACAAAAGACACCTCGAACCATCTAACCACACAATGGAAAAAAATATTTCCTACACGATTCTTACAGTGCTGAAAATGTTTCCATCACAGTTGACACTACACACATGCCTTTAACAGCTTACTCGCAACAGCTGTTACCAAGTATTGCAAATAACACTACATTTAAATTTTACAGAGTTCGGCCATTTATTGTATTTTGTGTCCAGACAATTAAATTGTCTTTTCAACTATGTGACATTTGGTTGTATTATCTATGAAAGTTTAAAGCTTGTGCTGTCCTGTGAAGGAGCAAACATGACGTCAACTGCCCAAGCCTTTCTTGTCATTTAACAGTTCTGCTTAAATTGCCCTGCTGCGTACAATTTAGCCACCACCTCAGAATAATAATATTTGGTTGACATGCTTTAAAATTTCTGACACTCGCTAAGTAAAATCAAACCATATTCGACTAATAAATTTAATTTTCAGTTAAGCTTACTTAAAACTTGTTAGGTCCGTACAATATACTCCAAACAGTGAACTACTAGACCTGATTCCAGTTTTCACATTAAGCTAAAGAAATAAAACCACCAAAAAAGCTTAGGCTAAAATGAGCAATTCAGGGAATACCTGCAAAAGTACAATGGCAAAATGGCCATTTCAGTAGGTGGTTCCAAAACTTGGCATCCCCCCCCCCCCGGGGGGGGGGAACTGATACAAAGCTGAGCGCTCACAAAATTACCATCATACTGAACAATCTTACCAATCACCGATGCCAAACTTGTCAAACCCTAGCAATACAATGCTGGGGACATATTCTGTAGTCAGTATCATCAGAGCTCTAATATCTAAAAATTGACTGTTGTTTCTAACAAGCATCAGTTATTTGAAAATAGTTAAATTAAGCACGATGAAACAGCCACATTTGTACTATGTGATAACAGGCGATCAGAAATAATTTTGTGATTGGTAATTGACTAGTAACTTTCCTAATTTTTACTGGATTTATATCGGTTCAATACTGTAAGTTTGGAAAATATAAACGCTTGGAGCTTATTGTAATTTCTGCACTAAGCCCACACAAAGTTAAATATTTGGTTTACATGCGCGTGCGGGTGTCTTAAATTATCGCGGGTCAAAATTTTTATGAATTACTGGTCCAACCACTAAAAATCATTTTTTTTGCCAACTTTTGACTGACTTTGACGTAACCACTTTAACCGACTCGCAATGAGCTTTTCAATAGTGCAAATTTAAAGCCTCTTTTTAAAGCCTAAAGACTTTAAAAATATCTATTTTGGCCCTGAATTTGAATCACCCTGGTGGAAGGATATTGTGATGCCCACAAAAACATACATTTAAACTGCACTTATGAACCACATCTTTGATGATCTAACCATACAAAATATAGCCGCTTAAAAAAAGGGTTCTCCCTGAAGCTTTACCAGCTTGGGCGCCAAATGCACGCATCGATGGTTTTTTTTTTTGTATTATGGCGACCAAAAATTATTCAGTCTGTAAACTAATGGTGTTTGCATTCAGTACACTTTGAACACCGTTAAAATGTATAATCCACGTTTTCCTTCGTCGATTTGTGAAAACTATCAGTATGTACGCCCTAACCATTGTACAATAGTGTGCCAAAAGCTTAGTCTATTATTGAATACCGCCTATTCAAACGTAGTTTTGTCATTATTTCAAATTCAGTACTCCTGCTCATTATTATTCAAGTGATAGCTTTTGAGGCAATGTGCTGATTGATTTTAAGATTAAACCACCGTACACACCTCACATTTGTCAAATATTCAAGTACACATGATTCTTGTACAATGCAACAAATAAATACGATAAATAATATTTCTATGGATGTATAGTGGATTAGCAGAGAGTTCTTAAAATAACTGAAATTGATTGAATTACTACAAATGAAACTACTAAAACTGAAATTGAAATTATTTAATTATTAAATTGATTGAAACTGACCGAGTTGCTCGACATTATAGATTGGTATTTCTAGCTTATTACCCTTCAAACATCCCAAGTTTCTACAGTCAACAACCCTGTACTACAAATGCCACAGAGCTGATACATTTCAGTGTTAAAACACGAGTAAAACACTAAAATAACCGTTATGTCATGATCTTCCTAACCCTAATAGTTCATTAAAAAAATTAAAAAACTGAACTAAAAAAACCAAACTCTATATAATTAGTCATTTGCCAACTATTTAAGTGAACTGTGGGACTGTAGTGAGACAATGGTAAAACTCCTAAAGAAATATCAAACACGATAGCCAGAGTATTTTTTCCTTAGATCTTCTATATCCTTCAAAATTAGGACATCCTGCAAAAAATAAAAAATAAATAAATTATCATCAAGATTAAACTGACAAACAGGAGCACTACCTGTAAATTATACTCTACTCAACAGAACCATATAAGATGGTAAAATAAATGCCCATCTCTCTCTCTCTCTACTATTGTAGTATTTTAACACTTTAAGGTAAAAAATTATCCACCCAAAACGAAAACTGGTATAAGAGAAGCCGCCAAATTTACAAAAAGGGTCGGCCTTTGAAAGTAGTGATATCATTCAACCATGGAAAGGCCGCCAAGGTTAATCCTATTAGCCAAGTTAATCACACCTACTAATAGTTCGAAAGTTAAATGAAAACTAGAAGATTGCTACTAGCGGAAGCAATCTTCAAGTTTTCATTTAAATTCCAAAGTATCATTCGGTGCGATTAACTTGGCTATATAGGATTAACCTTGGCGGACTTTCCCTGGTTGAATGATATCACTACTTTGAAAGGCCGACCCTTTTTGTAAACTTGGCGGCTTCTCTTATACCAGTTTTGGTTTTTGGTGGATATCACAACTTTCATAGGCCTGTGAATACAAAGAATCCTATGGTCTAATCATCATCTCTGCCTTTTTTTGTCTGGAGGTATTTTATGTCTATAAATTTTCTCATTCATAATTTTCACATTTGCCATTGCCCAATTAGCCGTTACATCAGCGAAATTGGTATGATTTGATTTATTGTATACGCATGTTTTACATGCTTAAGTTTGTTCAATTCCATTTTTGAGTGCACTGGCTGACAAACGCTGATTTTTGTTCGCTTCGCTCACTCAATCAGCGCATTCCCCTTCAGTTGCCCCTACCAAGGTTAATTTTAATCACTCAATGAAGCTGGAATTGCTCACTCGATCACAATTGATCTCATCTACTTGGCCAATTGTCTACTTGGTGGCATCACACTGGCACATGTCTAGCTTACCCATCAAAGTCGGTACATTACTAAGACATACTACTTTGAAAAAATTTACTTTTTTGCTACTTGACGATCTGCAATGGTAGATTCCCAGCTTCTTTTCTGTTGCAACTTCCGTAGTTTAGATACCATGGTGTATTCACGTACCTTAGCAATCACATACTATAAAACTTGCTGATCACAAAATATTTCACTTTTTTAATATCATATTATAAAACTCACTGAACGGTAGCAAACCAGCAACCAAGGTTAGTTTAATTACCATGTAGTTGAAGCAAACAGTGCAGTAATTGCAAGAATAGTTATTTTGTTAAAACTCGAGTGAATTTTTGCGGTACATAAGTACTGAAACGGTGGGCGTATGATACTTAAAGATGTTGTAATAGACTGTTGGATAACAGTACAAACAATGGTTACAACAATAATTTTACATTTACGCGCCACTTCAGGGCCACGTGCTTCTAGCTGCAACCCCCATTTTACAAAAAGGCACTCCCCCGTATTACTATTTACCTGTGTGCCAAAATTTAGATATTCAAACTTTTCCTAACGAGCTGTAGACATAATTTTATACCCAATGAGAATTAACATGGGAGACCTGACGTTAGCTAGTAGCTAGCTAGCTAGCCAGTAACACAAATCAACGTTATTGAGGGCACATTTTCTCCACAAAGGACACCTTCCCAAACTTTAACGTTGTGGGATTCTTCGTTACTGGACCCAAGACACCTGATAACAACGATTTCCAAAGATTTCTACCGCATGGGGAATTTACAACAGTACGCTGAAATCATGTATAAGCTCGTTACAGTTAACAGACACAGTCTGCTAGTGAGTCGCCATCTGACAACAATTAGACTCTAACAATTAAGTTCCAACAACAATAAATCAACTACTTGCCACCGACACACTAGCGTGTGTATAGATCCAACCTCCAGTTCACACCAGCTGCACATTTGTACATAGTGTTATTGTAAATAACTGTATTTAAGATGTGCTAAGCATTGAGAGTATATACATATCTGTCGTTAACGTTCACGTGTTTCCTCCGTTGTCAATAAAGGGTTTGGCCGCAATGGCCAGCCGCCAATCAACCGAACTAAGTTGTCCAGTGTGGACTTTCTTTCCCAGCCTTTTAAAGGCTGAAGCAATGTCATTCTAAACATTGCAATTGCGACGATAACGGGATTAACTTTAAATTGAAAAAGTTAGTAACCATTTTCCACGGTCGTGCGGGAATTGACAGCAGTGCTTGTTAGTTTCATTAACTACAACGTAGGCTATTTTCTCGTCAACGCTGTGCGTCAACCATGGAACTTCACCAGCGTTTCTCAGGTTTGGGATTTTCAACGTCTTGCCGGGGAAGCAATGGACGTTACGCTTTTCAAAAACATGTACTCTGTATTAAATTTGGTTCTCAAATTTTCCAGTAATGGATAGTTGGAGCCAAAGTTTGAAACGAAATGTTTAAAAGTTCGCCGTTCGTCAGCTTTAAGAATTCGTGCGTAATTCAGTTGGTTTAAATTATCGAGCGAGCAGACAACATTTTCGTTTATAAGGCTTATATGTGCCATTAAACAGCATTTACTCAGAGTTTTGTGCGACGTAGTTTTGAAAGATTGGTCTACATTAGTGGCGTAATTATACGTTTTCAAGTAACCTGTTTCATGACAGTTTAAAAAGGTTTATTTGCATTTAATACATTTGAATTGAATCGAAGTCTTATAGGCTAGTGTGCAACGATATTGGAGATTTGAAAATTGAATTTAAAGCATTTTCTATGAATTATGCTGGTATTATTTATGCTGCTATTACAGTGTTTGCATTATGAATTATGTTGTATTACAGTAATTATACTGCTAGGAACTGTGAGTTATGCAGTATTTAATTATGA
>JAHWFP010032149.1:0-21588 GCA_023313725.1 Lithobius niger
GGTTCACAATTTTGGCTCCACTGTGCTTCTTCCTTTATATCGATATTTTATGTTTTGATGAATACACAGATCCAATATTTTTAAACTTTTCTATAGATATTTATTATTACATTTGGTTTTTTTTGTGTTTCATGTACAAAATATCACTTTTCTGTGTTCAAATAAATAGAATAAATTATTTGAATAAATATGAACAACCTTTTTTGTTTTTTACGAATTATTATAAAAGTGTTTTCTGTTTTCCGTGACGGTATGTTTTGTAATCCAGGCAATTCTTCATTTACACCACCATGCACATTTCCGGGCCCATCTAGAAAAAGAAGAAAAAAATGGTATTATTTTCTGAATTTGAGAGAGCGTAACGGAATCATTTTAAAGGTACATTCCGCCTGCCTTATAACAGCCATGCGCAGTTCCTCATCCGCGTATGTTACCATCGCTCCGTTTTGAGAGACTCGGCCTCCTCCATGGACTCGGCGTAATAATACAAAGCCAACTAAGATAGTAGACGAAACAGCAACGTAAAAATTGTGTCGTCGCAAACTGGAAAGATTTCCGTATTTTAACATCAAACTTTATAATTTTTTGGGCTAGTATCTTATATTTTTTCTCGGCAATCTACTGGCATAAATAATTTAAATTTTTACCGCATTAGTCTTTTAGATTCTTGATCTCTTGGTAATTATTAGCAAACGATTAAAAATTAGTACATTCACTCGCACAGATGAAACGTCATGGTTATTGTAAGCGTGCAAAGGATCACATAACCGCAGGATGCTATTAAATTATAGTTCCCAATATTCAACAGAATATCTACTAGACGTCACACTTTAAAGCAGATTTTTAGCAAGGGATTGAGTAGCGGTAAATAAATAGAACTTTGGGGCCATACTTGATGTATAGGATCGAGAAAATGGCGTTGGGAGGAGTGTTTACCTATGGGAAGCATCGAATTTCTTTTCGATTCTCCTTTTGCGTTTGATGTTAAATAACCAGTAGTATATCTGTGAACTGCAACTTCGTTCGCTTCTTCCCTATCCCACCTTTAAGAAATGAGTTCGCGGTGGTTACACAACATGACGAACTTGGTTCAGAAAGGTTGCAATTGTGTTAAATATGAATAGGGCCTACGTTGGAGAATTTTTTATTTCTTATCGGAAAATAACTACAATGCTCGACTTCCACTGAAAAGTCCATACCGGACCTTTCTGCTTCAGAACTTATGCAGATCGAAGCTTTACTTGTCACTGATTGGTCCCCGACAAACAAACCACAGATTCTGACAGTATAGTTTCCATGCCCATATTAGGGAAATGAACCTTCGTGAATCGTCGGACTTTTAAGGAAACACGAAGCTACTTCTCGGCAGGATTCGGAGTGGTTCTGCCCATATTAGAGCAATGACGTCACCTTCGTGAATCGTCGGACTTTTGCGGAAACACGAAGGTGCTTTTCGTCAGGATAACTTGATGAATCAGTGGCATAAAAACGAGGCTTAGGCCTACTTAAAATGAAATACGAACGCCGAAGCAAACGAAATAACACGTTAGATGATAAAATGCGATGGGTGCCAGCATCGCTACATCATATATAGAGAAAAACTTCATAAACATGGTAAAATCGTTAACATCGAAAACATCGTAAACATTGATGGGGTTAGTAAGTATACTCAACATTTTATGTTAAACATTGAATAATAATAAGAAAAGAGCCGCAACTACCGCTAGGGCACAACGTAGGCTTGGAAGAGGAAAGATGCTATATCTAGTTAACTTAATAATATATGGTATTAGATACGGAGCTAGGATCTGGAGCCGGTCGTTGAGCTAGCTGCAAGGGACAATAGATAAAAATGGAGGTAACGAACAACAGCATCTTCAGTGAAGTCCGTGTTGTGAGGGCGGCTTTTTTAAGCCCAAAAAACGTTGTTTTGCCCAATCCATTACGCTGGGACACATAACATATATTGAAGGGGGATTGCCACCAAATGACAGGTTACAGCCATTTACCGCTATCTAGCTGTATAGCCCTTACTTTCAACAAGCGAAGGAACACACAAATAAATTTCTTCTTATGAAACAAGCCACGTACCTCCTTAAAGTGGCTCTATCACCGTTTGACATGCGAACTAAAATGCCATGGCGCCATCTAGCGGCATTGATATTGTTAACTTGTACAGCTTGCTCCCAGAGGGACGAGGACGAACCAAATTTTCACACAATAAAGAGGTCGTAGCTTACTTGTTTCGTTAAAAGAAATGCCGTTGTGCATATTTTCACTTAGTGGAAGCGCTAGATGTTGCCAGATTCTGGCTACTTTCAATCGGCGATAGAGCCACTTTAATTATTGAGTGAAAGTTGGTGCGTCGAAGTGCACCAGGAAGGAAGCGGTAAAGTTAAAGCCTAACGGCGTTTTTCTAGTTATCGACCGTTTCGAAACACAGATTTTGAACCGCTAGATGGGCGCCATCTATTTTTTTATAGTGATAGTGATAGCGTTAACCTTGACCGCTTGCTCCCTGGTGCACCTTGACGCACCAGCTTTACGCACAATAATTAAGGAGACGTGGCTTGTTTGTTGTGTAAAAAAATATATTTATTTGCGCATTGTCGCGTCTCTCAGTGGAATCTCTCAGGCATGGTTTCTTGGTGCGCTAAGTATTTATGGCCCGCCTTGGCTGAGAGGCGAGTAACAGCGCTTGTGGCTCAATCGGCCTTGTTTCGTCTCTTGTGTCCTTTATTTTAGACCTCAGTCTGTAAACTGTTCGTTTCGTTCAGGTTTCGTTACTCATCGTGTTTAATTTATTAGAATTATATTACGTTGTATGTTACATTACTCATGCTCTTGCATTAATTTTAAATTTCTCATTTATTTAATCTTTTGATTATTGATCATGTGAGATCGTCGTCAACGGCTATATAATATATTGACGTTGGCGACGGTGAGATGTAGCACGCTACCATAATAATTTTCGTCTTCCGTTAACGGGTCACTAAATACAGAACACTACCAACTACGGGTGCCTTCGAAAATTAACACAGTTAGATCAAGCAAAAGTAACTCTCGTTGTTTCCACACGTCACGAATTAGCAGCGTTGTTAACCCAAAATCGTCACCAGAACGATTCATCATCGTATCGACTCTCATTCACGCAACAGCAATAAACTACAAGATGGTATTATTTTGAGCACAAAGCAGGAGTTAATTTCGTACTAGCTGTGAAAATATGTTGTATCTTTAATCACGATTTTCTAAAGCTTATTTGTAGCTACAATGATAACACCGAGCAGAACATAAACTCGCCAACCTGACGCAGTGAATTAATGCAAATAAAACCACCCCCCCCCCCCCCCCCGTTTCTATCTCGTTTCAGATTGATCGATAGCCGATTCGTGTGCCGTGTTAGCCCCTACCCCCCAGTTACTAAAATTAGGCTAGATCAGGGGGATTGTGACGAGACATCTCGCAGAATCTTCGCGATTAGTACATGCAACAGGGTATTTCTTTGCAATCTGAGTTACTAGGTCAATTTTCAAAGGCACCTCTGATCGCAGCACCACATGCTTTCGCCGCCGCAGTAGAAGCCCGAGATGCTACGTCTTGGACACCTATTCTTGTATGCTGAGCTCCGCTCGAGAGGTGCGAACTCGTCCACGGGCATGCCCCTACTGCATCCAGCCTGTCGCATCCAGAGGTAAAGTACCCTATATGGAACAGTGTTGCCTTGAGTGTTGCCAGATCCACGGACGAGTCTGCATATCGACAGATTTTCACGAACTTTCCAGATAAAAATGTTATTTGCTCAAATTCATTAAAATCTACACATTTTTTTGAAATTTTCTCGTCCGCGGCCTCCATTTTAACTTAGGTTGTGGCCGTACTTGTGCAAGAGTGATGACAGTATGATGAAGACTAAATTTGGGCCTCAACTGGTCGTTGGAATTGGAAGATTAGGAAAAGTTAAGTTCCGTGTTAACTTAGATTTTTTAAATGGAAATACGAAAGTGCAAGATTCTTGTAAAGGTCTACCCACAACATAATTATCTGCTGACCCTACACAGTGTCATCTGTATAAAGATCAGTGATTAAAATATTTTTTTTTAATATTTTTTTATAAATAATAACTATGCATCACAAAAGAAGTTAATTCGTATGAGGACAGCTAAATTCTCATTTTTATATATGAACAGATTTTTTGTGCGCAATTTTGACACATTCTGGCCAAAATTCTACAGATATATTTCTTTCTCCATCGTGGAACGCTAGGTGCGAAGGTGAGTTGGTCCGCCAAGATGCATTCGGTGTTTGTTTTCCCGAGTCAGTCGCAAGACATTTAACTCTGATGGCCACTAATCTTCTAATCCCAAGTTTGCCATGCATCCTGTAATGGACGAGATTAACGGACAACGCATTTGCCGCAATATAAGGTAAAACTTGAACTTAAAAATGTTATTAGACAAGCAGTGTGGTAAATGACGTTTGTTTTGTTATGTGGATAATGATTGTCGGTAAACATTTAAGCACGGAGGCCAATTGCGTGAGTGATTCCGTACATGATTTAACGTAACCGTTTTGATAACCCCGTTGCCCGAGTGCATTGAAAACACATTTGGTAACACGAAGTCTGCCGACATTACGTTTATACCTCCACCTTGTTTTAACCAAATTGTTTGAGGCCATCGTTTATTGCTGACGTAATGTGTGTTTATCTGTGGGATACTGTGTATCTTTTCGTCCGGGTGCGATATTCTACTGAACTGGGTGGTAATTCAACGAGCTCAGTATTGTTAATAATTGGGTTAGCTTTGGCTAATTGCTATCCACGTAAGTCCGTTTAGAGTGGCACTATCACCGATTAAAAGCAGACGAAATGTGACAACATCTAGCGCTGTGTAGTGCCATCTAGCACTTGCTTGCATCAAGTGAAGGAATGCAGAACGACATTTCTTTTAACGAAACACACAAGCCACGACATCCTTAATTATTGAGGGAAAATTTGCTTCGTCTTCGTGTACCTGGGAGCAAGCTATAAACAGTAACAATATCATTGCCGCTAGATGGCGCCATGGTATTTTCGTTCGCATTTCAGTCGGTGATAGTGCCACGTTAATGAAACTTGAGTATTGTGTTGACTGAAAACTCCCCATTGCTTACGACTAGTATTAACACCCAGATATTTACATATTGAGCAAGTGTGATTATTTCGTGGGAGAACGTTGCCCCTATTAATTGGACTACTCACTCAAACCCCTACCACACGTGCCCGGGGTGAGCCTCTCACAACCAAGGCCAGCTGAGATACGAACACAGTTACTATCTCAGCTAGCCTTACTCACAACCCACTCCCCTACCCTTGACCCCACCTAGACACCGACAGCCATAACTGCCCCCGTTTCTCCCCCCCCCCCCCGCCCCGAAAAGTGACAGCATTCCTTCGCTTGTTGAAACCAAGTGCTGTAGTATAGAACTAAATAATGGTACCGTGCTAGATGCTGCAACCTGTCATTCACAGCAATATTGTTACTGTTCTGTAATGAAAATTCGGGCAAAAGCAAGAAAATCACATAAATCTCAACTTGCCTGTGTTTAGGGTGGCTATCAATTGTCTAGTCGACGCCAGTGCCTCCGTTTGTTCTTATGGCGTCTCTGCATCGATTCCAGTTCTTGTTGTTTATGTGCCCAATGCCGGACAACTGGGTCTAGGTCTGGGACCAGTAGAACGTCATCGACTTCACTAAGTTCGTTGACGTCATCATCTGCGTCTTCGCCATCCATTGTTTTTCCTGCGGGTTCGTAGCTACGCTTCCGGTTGTAGTTAAAGCAACATGCGCGAAATAGCCTCGTCCCACAAGCGGAAGTGCATTCTGGTCCGCAGATACTACAATCTGCTGCGTCGACCCGAGGAAGAAATCTCCAATCTAGAGATGAAACAACTAACAGGACGCCGACTGAAATATAAAACAAGTAAAAATATATTAATGGTGCTACGTATGCTTTATTTATTTCCTTCTGACAGGACTAACCACAAAATAACAGCACTTTAGGACATGGAATCAGTGACGGTAACTCGTTATTCATTGAGTTCGTACCAGGAGCCAGTCGATGAGCTAGCTGCAAGGTACGCTGAATATTCGCGTAATTTACGAAGCCAATGCTGTGAGAGCGGAATTTTTGGATTAAAAAGGCTCAATTTTTTTGTTTGGTTGGCAGCTGCTGCAATTTTCAGCAACGTGATTTTTTTTCTCCGCTTTTAGGACGTTTCGAAGCGTAAGGGGTTGGACAAAACAACGTTTTTTAGCCCTAAGATCCTCTCTCACAGCATAAGCGTTAATAAAGATGCTGTTTGCGTTTATATTACCTTCAGTGCGCCTTGCAACTAACTGAACGACTTGTTCCCAATTCCAGCTCGGTATTTTATGTGGAGTTATTGCTTATGCTCAATTTATCAATGATACCTTGACTGACTATGGTCATAAACCACTCGGTTCATGTGCCCTATTCGAATGCTGCCAGGTTCTCTTTTGATGCCGTAATAGTCGATGCTGGAGCACAGTGCTGGCACCTTGCTAGCAGTGAAGGCTTTATTTTATACTGTACATTGTTCGCCTGGATTTAAACTTTACCAAATATTCTTGACATTGCAAACGTTTTTGTTTTTACATTGATTGAAATTTGTACTACAGTGATAGCTAATCTATCAATCGATTTCAGATGCTTTCCAGCAAGACTGTGTTTCTGTGCCGTGAGATAACCTGGTGAAATCAATACAAAAGCGATCGAAGTTTCTTTATTATTCCCATCACTAAAGAAAAAAAATTCGAACAAGTCTTTGGTGGCTAGAAGTTTGTGCAGAAAATAACAAAAAGTTGTCTTAATATCACCATAATGCAACGAACACGGCCTCAAAATATACATACATACAGGTTAAATAGCTTCATTCATTAGTTTGCATGGGCACGGACGTTTAAGGTCATGGAACTACGTGATTTTTAAAATTATTCGTAAGCCCCGAAAATAGTAATGCGATATCAGACGAGTAAGGACATTTTGGTAACCTTTCGGTGAGTTCACTAATGAACGCGTCCGATTTTAGTTACAACATATCATTAAAAGTGTTTACGTCAACAAAAACTCAAGTTGGCTGGAAATAATACACCACGTTATTCTTTAACTTTTATTAAAATCATACTTCCAAAACTTGCGTTGAAGTAAATAACGCAAGTAATTGCTGGAGCCGATGGTCTTGGATCTGGGCTTTAATCTGCATATGCAGCCGTCATGGCTGAGCGGTAACAGAGCTTAGCCTTGAAATCGCTGGTATGGTCGGTGAATAGAAAGGGAATCCTATAGCAAAGTCCCTATCTGTCACTGCCGCCCAGGGCAGTATGAGATGCTATAGTGTGTATCTCACATTTCTTCAGCAGCTATGGGTTCTATTCTGGACGTTAGCTCTCCCCCTTCAATTACCAGCGGTTTCCCCGTTCAAATCTCAATGTTTCCTCTTGCCTTACTGGATTTCTTTTTCCTAGAAAAACGTCTAGTAAGGTTCAAAATTGAGTCAGTTCATTTGTACGAGCTTTAGTTTGCTTCAGATGTTAATGCTTAACAGAATTAATTAAAAAAAAAAAACATCCATTCATCCCACCAACCGACAAATTCCGACCATTCAGTGGAATTCAGTATGTTTGAAACCGAACACACACAGAACCAAAAATGCCTGTAATCGGGAAATGGTCTTTTAGAAACGGCAACTGAGGAAATCGGCAACTGGTCTTTTAGAAACGTGAGCTTATACTCCGTACATAACGCAGCTTGGCCACGCAACTCTGCTGATTATTTCTACTTTCTCCCGTTGTGAAAATCAAAGGCCTTCTGACTAGGCCAAACTCCTAACTACATATTTCATACGCAATATTTATAATTTTCGGCGCATAAATTGGTGGCTTGTTCACAAAAAAAGAGAAAAGTAAAAACAGCGTGGGACCAGCCACCACTACTGGAGCTTGTATAAATGAATACGGATGCAAACCAAGTTACTTGCCTTTTGGATTTATACAAGGCTGCGTGAGCAGGGAATTGAACCAACGACCTCTGAAACCAAATGTGTACGTTTTACCGATGAGCCACACTGATACAGCCAAAGGAAACGCCCATAGGCAGCATTTATCAGCACCCATATACATATCAACATACACTTTAGGGCTCGAGAAGGGTTAAATAAACACGGATGTAAACTATTTACGTTGCTTTTTGGCCGTGTCAGTGTGACTCAGTGGTAGGACTTACGCCTTTAGTTTCAAAGGTCGTGGATGCAATTCCACACTCAGACAGTCTGACACAAAAGTCCAAAAGGCAACGTAAATAGGTTTGCATCCGTATTTATTTAGCCCTTCTCGTGCCCAGCTTTCTCTCCATCCTGTTTAACTTGCTTGTAGTTGGGCTGGTCTCACGCTGTTTTTACTTTTTTTGTGTGTGTGTGAACAAGCGCCAATTTATAAGCGAAAAGTATAAATATTGTATATGAAATAATTGTGAGTTTGGCTTAGTCAGAAGGCTGAAGTTTTACTTCACTTACTAAGTCTCTTGTTCGATTCTGTGGAGAATAATAAATTACGTTCCAAACTTGGTATTCGTCGTCGTGGTTTGGTATGGATTTCTGACTTCCTCACCGATAGAGGGAATACAGTAAGCATAGGCAAGGTACCTCAACCATGATGCCAATTACTGGCGGGCGGGTCTCACAAGGTTCTGTCCTTGGCCCTATACTCTTCTTACTCTATATAGTACATATAGTACTGACTTAAAACTTCTGATTCATCAAGTATGATGCCGTTACACTTTATAAGTGCGTTATCGACTTAAATGACCACCTAAATTTGTAAACAGAATTGGGTCTATAAATAATTGGTCAAAAATTTGGCAACTACCGATAAATAATAACAAATGCTGTTCAATTCGTCGTGGCAGAAACAATCTACATATGCAATACGCCTGAGAAACTGTTGTGTTGAATAGCGTCGAAGTCTTTAAAAACCTTGGTATTTGGATCATGTGACCAGAAGGTTACAACTACATTATCTCAAATGCAAAATGCAAATGCACATCTTAATACACGATGTTTTCTTTCAAAAAAACCAACAACTCTCTTAAGGAATTTGTTCTACTGTAAGTGGAGTACGCAAGTTCTGCCAGGTCGCCCCACTTAAAGTACAGAGTTACTTGCATCTGTGCAAAGAACATTTACAAAGTACCTGCCCTGCTGCTCAAACCTGTCTTATTTAGAATGGTTTAAAGAGCTGTAGATCATTCTTGCCTTTATTATTTACTGAACGCACAATCTTGTTGATTTGGAAACAAAAAATATTTTATACGTTAAGTCATAATACTCACATGCGAGAGCATATTACCACAAAGCGCAGTTTAAAAAATTTTTTTTCCTAATCGTGTCATCCATGTTTGGAATTCCCTGCCATCATGGATGGTCACATCGACTTCCGTGGCAATTTTTAATACAAGTCTGAATAGGTTTGACTTGACTCGATTTACGAAATATTTTTAACTTTAACCTTAACCTTGCATGTTTTTTGATTGGGTACAAGTGGATGTGTTTCACTCCCTTCCCTGCCCTTGCAACAGACTTTCTAGCTGTTAAATATTTTTATTATTATATTATTATTTTTAGAATTATCCGTTTTTTCCTACTTCATTTTTTTGTCTTGCTTGTGTACTTTTGTGTACATGTCTTTTACGTGTTTTAACGTTTAGTAAATAACCTTAAAATAATTGTGATTTGTTTAGATTTTTATTCGTGTTTTTTTATTTTTATTTGGGTTACGTACAAGACTGGTCACTGAAGCCTAAACATCGCCCTTTGTGAACACTTTCCGACTATTAATTTCATGTTTACGTTTTGAGGAGTTATTGTTTACAATGAAGGCTATCATTATCATTATTATTGTTGTTATTGCTATTATGATTATGAAGACCTCGTTACAGCACCTGGAGTGTTTTTTTTTTACTCCAGCATGGATTATGCGCTTCACCGCTTTAATTGGCACTATCACCGATTGAAAACCGTTCGCAATTACCCTTTCGCCATCTAACGTCAACGATATTGTTAACCTGTACAGCTTGCTCCCAGGTGCACGAGGACGTATACATTTTCACTCAATAATTAAGGAGGTCGCGGCTTGTTTGTTTCGTCTAAAAATGATATGACACTGTGCATTCCTTTGCTTGATGCAAGCAAGTGCTAGAACACTAGATGTTGTCAGATTCTGCCTCATTTCAATCGGTGATAGTGCCACTTTAAAGCTCGTAGCACGAGTGGCATTTTTTCGCAAATGTCTATTGAGCTAAAACTTATTTAGCAAATTTTTATCCACAAAAAACACTTACTACCAGTCGTTCCACATTTAGACGCATGGGGTTGCAACAAAGAACGAGCGATGGCTCATGCGGTAATATTATCATGGACACTGCGTCGAGCTTTATGTGCTCTCCTTTATGACACTCCTGATCAAGCTCGATGGACTTGCTTCGAAATATCGATAAATGCTTACACTACTGAGAATAC
Organism: Lithobius niger; assembly: GCA_023313725.1. Classification (NCBI taxonomy): domain Eukaryota; kingdom Metazoa; phylum Arthropoda; class Chilopoda; order Lithobiomorpha; family Lithobiidae; genus Lithobius; species Lithobius niger. The sequence goes on from JAHWFP010032149.1 coordinate 10,577, forward strand.
AGTTCGAGTAGAAACCATTAGGCTAGCTATCCAAAGTCAACGAAACTAGTTTTGATCATTTAATCTATAGCCATGCACAGTGTCGGCTTGAAGCGGCTGTCATGTCATGATGATTTATCAGGTGAGCCTTCACCTCATGTGTTGCCTCTCCGATTTTAATTCCTGCACCATCATGCAGTCAGGCTAACCTCATTCAGGAATTAGTCCAAAAAGGTGGAACAATCTGTAGTCCTCCCAGCTGGCGCACATAAATATCGATTGTTACGTCACAGATGAAGGTAAAATGCGAGGTCTGGAAAAGATGAAATTAGGCGAAAGAATATAACAAAAAAATTAATTAATTGGGACTAGTTTAATAATTATACATTTTTTTTGTTTGGCTTTTACAAGGCCGATCCATTTTTTTCATATTGCTCAACTTTAAATCAGTGATCCAATGAAGAAACTGAATGGCGATCACTAGGAGACACGAAAACAGTACGAACTACCAATAATGGTGCCCCCGCCCTCTCAAGACTACGAGGAGGTTTCCGAACAATTTTTTGTTACATTTCCCCCTTTAAGAAAAGTTAAATATTTCATAACATGTTTATTTGGCACAACTATTATGAAATATGTTACTTTTTCAAAAGTTGGAGGGGAGGGGAGTTAAAAAAATAACGGGCAAGAAAATATGAATATATGACAGAATACACTGTCGCGCAGATAAGCACTGATTTACACATTATGTTTAGACAATATTTATAAATATATTAAAATAAATAATAAATAAATTATATAAATAATAAATAAATAAATGTAAATAAATATAAAAATTAAAAATTATTTATTAATAGAATATTTATACATTTGTATACTATAAATTATATTTATTTAGTGTGCCATGTCGACGTTTTATTTTTAAATTTGATTTTAAAACTGTAGTGTATAACTATTAAATTTCAGTCAAAATTTGGAGTTTTACAATTTTTGAAGCTGACTGGGATTTCAACTCTGTTGGGTTGCTGCAGACGAGCGTCTGTATCTTTCATTTTGTGATGATAATATTGATTACAAACAAAAACGTCAAGTGTGCCGTAAAAAAGGGTTATATGATTGAAGTTTCACTTTACTTGTTAAAATGTACACGGATAAAAATTGATGATTTTTAATTGAAATAAGCAAATGTACAATAGAGAAAATTGCACCTGTTTAAGTGCTGTGCTTTACGTTTTACATATATAATTCGTAAAGAACAACATCACTTAAGGAGATGCAATTTTCTCAATTGTACATTTGATTATTTCAATTAAAAATCATTAATTTTTATCCGTTGTACATTTTAACAAGTAAAGTGAAACTTCAATCATACGTATAACCCTTTTTTTTTACGGCACACTTGATGTTTTTACTACTGGCTGGCCTATTTCCTGGGGCGGAGGGGAAGTAATTTCGTCCCCCCTCCCCAAAAAAATTTGGCAATGGGGGGGGCCCCCCCCCCCCCGTGGGCACCCCTGAACAATGGAACAATTCCCATTCTTTTCTCATGTTGTAAAATACACAGCACCACGCAAACGGGTTTAAAAAGTATTGCTTTTTATTACTACTTTTTTTTTAAGTATAAATTGATTTTTATCTTTAACACTAATGATAGGGCCGATTTGTAAGTACCACGTGCTCCAAACAAAGTGAGCAACAACAACCGAGTGGTTAAAGTCGTAGCCTCCGAAGCAAGCGAACGTCGCTTCTAATCCCGACATGGGAGAAAGTGGCTGGGCTAAGAGTCGGTCCAAAATCCGCACACAAGTAAATAACTAACGCGTAAATCGTACGTCAACCTAAATCGTGTAATCGGTCAGTGCGTAAATCCTAAAAAGTGCACAACATGTAAAACATGCACAACGTTTCAAGTCAGTGCCGACTCATTTTCAAAGCAAATAAAAAATAAAATTTAAAAAATTTTCTAAGTAATTAAAAAGCAGGAAATTTCAAACTCCATTTCTACCAGGCAGACTGGTCTGGACGGAAGTCAAAGTCGGATTGAACCGAAACAAATGAAAACAGCAAAAAGAAGGGACCTCCAATTGTGCAGTTGGCTTGCACATTTTAGGCTTTACACGCTGATTGTATTTACAAGTGCTTTTTAACTTCAAACCTAAATCGTGCGCAAAACGACGTTTGCGTCCCACACATTTTCAATATTCAGTGGCCCTGTTGCTTGCGTTGTATGCGATCAAAACTGGAAAGCCAATACAGAGCACATAAAATAAACAATTAGCGACGGTTCGAAGCAATCCCCCCGCTTCGTTATCAAGCAATAAAATATACGGCCAAGAAGATGAAGCAAAGTTAAACACTTTAAAAATCCATAAAAACGTAAAAATCTATGGATTTTAAGGTGTTTACTTGACTTTGGCTTCTTAGCCGTATATTTTATTGCTTGATATCGAAGTGGGGATTGCTTTGAAACGTCGCTAATTTAAATTTTATGTCCATTCTACTGACTTTACAATTTAATCGTTATACCTTTTAGTGCTTATTTATTTCATTCGTTATAAAAGCATTTTGTCGCTTCAAGTTCGTTTAAATGCCACTATTTGCATATTAAATCGCCAGTGATATTTTTCACGCACATGTACTAGGTAAAAACCTAGGCAGCGTACATTTTGACAAACGATTTCCGCCTACAGTATCAACGGTTACTTGATCGTGAGCTGGCCGCATGGGGTCGCAACTCAAAGCTAGTAGCGGAACACGTAGTATTTGTACAATTTTTTTTCCGAAAGGTGAAACAAGGTCAAATACATTAATCATGAAGTTTTTCCCTGCTATGTTGCTTTACAACGGGAAAGAATGTAGTCTACGTGCTTGTTATGTTATGATTTAAAGAGAGAGAAAAAGTGGAGATATGGAATGTGCGTTCATGTCATACCGATGTTAGAATTTCAAAACAATTCATACGTGCGAAAAACTTTTAACGTAATTTTAATTTCGCACAACACCCTTACGGTAATAACGCTATATTCAACTTTACGCTAAGAACTTCGCAACATGTAAAAGTTGTAACTGGGATTCAATTCAAGAAACAATAAAAAAAAATTGGGTGGCACAGGTTATTGCGTTCCGAGACCCTATAACGCCAGGTGTTTGTTTCTGCAGGGGAATTTTAAAAGGACTATACCTCTCATTTCCGCCACCACCCCGAATAAGAAAATGACTTTTGGATTTGACTGAATGTAACAAGCCACCGTGCCTCGCAGAGAAGGCAACATTCAGTACAGGCGTCACATTTTTCTTCAAATTTTTAATACGTATGTCATGAGAAATCAGTGTGTTTATAAATAAAATGAGGGGCGTCACAGAAAAAATTTCTGTTTCCCCAATCCACTCTTTGTCCCGGGCGGACCAGAACTAGATCTACGAGGGGTACGCAGAATAATTTTCCTGTGTTTTGACTGCTTTTTTTTTTTTATCAAATTTGCCTGCGTTTCTCAAAAATGCAGCACTTTTCCAAGATTTATTTGACGTAATGGAGGCCGTAAGCCAGGCCCTTGGATCCACTCTTGCTCTCTCTCCCACACTTTCTCTTTGAATCTAGACACACGCTAGTGTGTCGCGCCAAGTTAGACAACAATCATCACAGCAAACATCACATCAATTCAATTGTCGAGGTTGTAAACCATTGTATCGCGGCGCCATAGCGTCAGTGTCTTATATCTTGAAGCATAGTTGGGCACATTTTAGGTACTTGAGGAAAAATAATAATACGGTACAAAAGCTTAAATTGTGTTGAAATCAAGAGCAATGACCCACCTGACAAAAATTAACTCGTGTAGGAATGCCAGCTAAGCTGCTTTCAATGCAAAATCTGACCCTCAATAACGTTGAGAATGTGTAACTAGCTAGCTAATTCTAGTCCGCTCATCCCCATGTTAATTTCCATAGGGTGATTATTCATACCGAGATAACGGGAAGGCTTCCAGCTATGAAATTGGACGAATGGCTGCAGTACGAACTGCGTACCTTTTATGGTTTGTAGCCTAGGGGTGTAACGAGGATGGCGTGAAATGGCGCGTAAGTACGAAAATATTGTTATAACCATTGTTACTATTGTCGGCATCGTCTCTCATTGGACAGCCAAAGTTCGGACAATGACAACGTGTATACTGATGTGCGTGCCTAGCCACACACTAGTGCAGCACGATAAATCTAGACAACATTGCCAAAGAAATTGTATTCACGTCCAATTCACGAAAAATAAACCAAATTTTAAAACAAAGCAAAATAAACAAAGCCAAAAACTGGTAAAGAGGCAACCAAGTTGAGAGTGGTTCGGCCCTTCAAAGGAGTGGTATCAACACACCAAAACTAACGAAATAAAAGAAATTACAACTAAATTAAAACCAAACCAAAAACCTATAAAGAGGTGACCAAGTTGAGAATGGTTTGGCCTATAGGCAAAAGGTAGTATCAAATTGTGAAAACCATATTTCTTGTTGACGTGCCACTTTATTACACATCTGCACGGTAGTGGAGTTGAGTCTAATACATAATTTTAAAAAAAGGACTGATATCATATCAAAAACCAAAACTGGTAAAAGGGGCCGTCAAGTTCCGAATGGTTTGGTCCTTCAAAGTAGTGATATCAACACACCAAAACATTCGCCAACTTAATCGCACCGAATAATACTTTAGACGTTAAATGAAAACTTGAACATTGCTACCAAAAGTAGCAATATTCTAGTTTTCATTTAACTTTCGAACTAATAAGCGGTGCGATTAACTTGGCGAATGTTTTGGTGTGTTGATATCACTCTTTTGAAGGGCCGAACCATTCGGAACTTGGCGGCCCCTTTTACCAGTTTTGGTTTTTGATATGTTAAATAAACATGGATGCAGACCTATTTACGTTGCCTTTTGGACGTATCATGTCTTACTGCCTGAGGACGACCTTTGAAACCAAACGCCAAAGTTCTACCGCTAAATCATACTGACAAGGATTAGCGGTATTTATTTAACACTTCTCGGGCCCATTTGGCTTTCCGTTCTGTTTCTCCTTGAATTATAAAATTAATGTAAAAAGGTGAAGTAAAAGCTGATTTGGTAATTTTGGTCATAACGTGACGTAAAGAATAAATTAATGTGACCCACCGTCAGTGACCCATCCCACGCTATGAAAAAATAACACAGTATGCAAATGCATGTATTGTTATTTCAAACAATCCAATGTTTAAAGAAGCATTTACTAAAACAACACAGTGTTACAATAACTTGCTACAAAAAAATAGGACCTTTGGGACACCTTCTAATTAAAGCTTTTGTTTTAGTAAGAAAAACGTAAATGCAAAAGAAACATTTCTGTCCCCGCCCCATGCCTTTATTTTGGGTTGATGGGTAAACGGTCTTAACCCATGACCCACTTGACCTACGGTGAAAATGTGACCCATTTGACCAACTAAACCGTGAGCCGGTTCCATCCGGTGTCACGCAATCCAATGTATAATCTTTTAAAGTAACAACCATCACAGCTGCCGGTTGAAAATTTGTTAGCTTTTTGCTTAGTTTTAGGCGTAATTGTCAACTTTTAGACGTAATGTTCACCTGCCGTTTTAATTTCGTAAGTAGCAGCTAACAGAGAGATGGGGTTGAAAGTATGCTTATTCATTTATGCAACACGATGTGGAGATTTGACGTTGCCGTGGCAGTGTGATTTAAGGCATAATTTTAAGTTTTAAGGCCAAATTTTTTTACCTGCCGCTTTAATTCCATAAGTACCAGCTAACCGTGAGAATTTGGTCGAGACTAGGCCTATGCATCCACACAACAGGTAGCTAGACTTTTAAATGACACTAACGTGTGTCGTTAACGAAATCCTTTTTTTTGTTACGTTTGCGCTTTTTCCTTTAATGCGACAATATGTTATTATTTCATTTAGTTATTTCAAGAAAGCCTATTATATGTTTTAATTTGTCTTTTTTTAAACTTATTTTCGGTCACCGTTATCTAATGGTGAAAACCGTTTATCTTTACCTGGCACCGTTCTGAAGTTGAAAAAAGTGACGGAGAAAATGGTTGCAATAGTCTTCTCAGCCTTTTCGGCCGTACAGAAGACTAAAAAGGGCGGAAAATGGTAAGAAAGAGGCAGAAAAGGGTAAAAAGAGAGAGTAAAGAACAAAACAAAAAAGATTTTTTTAATATCCCATGAAAAAAAAGATTTCCTAGTGTGCCCTATTTCTAACAAGCGGCTACAGCGACTGCCTAGTCGCACCGGTCTTCTGTACAGTTCCTCCACTTCCAATGCTGAGGCGCACGCCTCTATCATGCACTACAACAGCTATCTGTATTATACTAATCTAAAAGCAATAGCCATCACAATTGCCGGTTAAAAATGTGTTAGCTTTTAGGCCTATTTTACATTTTAGGCATAATTATCAGCTTTTAGGCTTAATTTTAAGCAGCAGTTTTAATTTCGTAAGTAGCAGCTATGGATTGTATAGTAAGCCTATTCATTTTTGCAACACGGAGCGCCTTCAGGCACACAGTTACAGTGTTACAACGTAACGCTCAACGTAGCCTATATGGATCAGTGGTAGTAGGGAAGTGGCGAGAGAGATGCTGTTGATGACGTCAACAGCGACTCGTAGCAACTTGACGTTGCCATCGTAACCTGATTTTAGGCCTAATTTTCATTTTTAGGCCTAATTTTCATTTTTTAGGCCTAATTGTAAAAATGCAGTTTTAATTTCGTAAGTAGCAGATAGGCCTATTGGAGAATTTGGTTCGACGGTAAGCCTATTCATTCATGCAACAATGCGACGAGACTATTTTAAACGGAGCTAAAATCCATTTGTTTTTATTGAGGATTTTAATTTAGGATATTAATTCGACGATGAAATGTTATTATTTAATTTAGTTACATCGAAGAAGTTTATTAGCTATGAGGAAGTAACGATGTTTTAATTTGCCATGTTATTTAACTATAACTTTTGATACTGAATCTAACGTTGTAAATAATGGTCGTCAATATCTGGTACCGTTGCGAAGTTGAAAAGAGCAACGGACGGACGGACAAAGTTGCAATAGTCTTCTCAGCCGGTACGGCTGTACATAAGACTAAAAGTCTTCCCTGCCCTCTCGGGGGGGGGGGGGGCTGTGCAGGCTACTGTTCGTCATGCAAGAATCTCGAATATATGACTTGATTTTGACGTGATCGTTGGCCATTCAGTACAAATGTGGGCGCTGTTGCGTCAAGACGCGATTTTGACGTAATCGTACGCCAATTCACGTGCAAATATTGGAACGAATATGACGCGATTTTGACGTAATCGTTGGCCATTTCTATGTGGTACCGACTGCGGCAAAATTACGTCAGTTTTGACAAGCACGAGTGATGAGAAACTCGCCCAGGGTCTAGTCTGCCCGAATGTGCAGCGGTAGACTAAAGCAAGGCTTGAAACCTGGCAACTCCTACCACTGCACTGTGACTGAGGTTGGCACTATTGACCTAGCTGTCGATGCGCCATAAAGTCTCAAACCCCCCCCCCTTCCTTGTCCCGCACCCTGCCACATGCTATGCTAGCTATTTGCTACCGTATAACGAACAAACTTCCACAAAATTTGTCGAGCCTATTGTTGAGTTTAATATTAGCCTTGGGGCAAGATGTACAATGTCGCACGGCCCCCCCCCCCCCCAAAAAGACATGCCCGCTTTTGTGCCCAACACCTTTTTTGCACTGACCATCAAAATTATTTACAAATGACTAAAAGGAAGAAAATTCGGTCTTTAGGCAGAGAGAGCCATATTCATTCCAGAAAGACCCATGTGGAAATAAGTCAAGAACGATCAGGAGTAAGCATCATTCTAACAATATCGTAGGTTGGTTGTAGTGTTGTTGTGTTCCGTTAGCTATATAACACGCGTAACAGTGATGCGGTAAGAAAATTAACGTGTAATTACAGAACGGAGAGTCAATTGCCCTTCATCAGTTATGAATTTAATTGCGTGTATACGTCATTGATAAATACGCATCTATTTGAAAGCTTACAGACGGTTGTGTCAGCATGGCTAAAGCTAGGCTTCTGTGGGAGGCAACTTCATTGGGTAGGGTGAAAGCTAGCCAACAAATTAACGTAAAATGTGTAGGACTAACAAAGATATATTACTCATATATTGGTTTGGTTATATTACTCATAAGTATGAATAAGTATTAAAAACTAGCATTAGTAAGCATACAATTTGCTTTTGTCATTGCACTCTAGCCTGATTCCGAAATACCCCTTCAGACAACAACAAAACTATTCCATCAACAAACTTTCTTTTCTACATTGTTGGCAGCTGCCGACAATGACTCTGTAACAATGGTTCATTGTTCGGAATCCACGACGAGAACCGTGTGCGTGTGGTATAAACTGGTCAATTTCTCTCCTTGTTAGATGCAGTCACCGTAAACTGCATCCACCCAAAACGAAAACTGGTAAAAGAGAAGCCGCCAAGTTTCCAAAAAGCGTCGGCCTTTGAAAGTAGTGATATCATTCAACCAGGAAAAGGCCGCCAAGGTTAATCCTATTAGCCAAGTTAGTCGCACCTACTATTAGTTCGAAAGTTGAATGAAAACTAGAAGATTGCTACTAGCATGTTTTGATTTAACGTCCAAAGTATTATTCGGCGCGATTAACTTGGTTAATAGGATTATTCTTGGCGGCCTTTTCCTGGTTTAATGATATCACTACTTTCAAAAGCAGACCCTTTTGGAAACCTGGCGGCTTCTCGTATACCAATTTTGGTTTTAGGTGGATATCATAACTTTCATGGCTTGTGAACACAAAGAATCCCACGGTCTAATCGTTACCTCTACCTTTTTTGTCTGGAGGTATTTTATGTCAATAAATTTTCTCATTCAAATTTTCACATTTGCCATTGCCCAATTAGCAGTTACATCAGCCAAGTTGACACGGTTTGGTTTATTGTATGCGCATGTTTCACATGCTTAAGTTTGTTCAATCCCATTTTTAAGCGCACTGGCTAATTAATACTGATTTTTGTTCGCTTCGCTCACTCAATCAGCGCATCCCATTCAGTTGCCCCTCCCGAGGTTAATTTTAATCACGCAATGAAGCTGGAAATACTCAATCACAATTAATCTCATCTACTTGGCTGATCGTTTACTTGGTGGCATCACACTAGCATATGTCTAGCGTAGCCATCAAACTTAGCACATTACTAAGACGTACCTCTTTGAAAAAATTTACTTTTTTTCCTACTTGACTGGATCCTGTGCTCACGATCTGCATTGTGATTCAAATTTTCCTGGCAATGATAGATTCCCAGTCTTTTTTCTGTTGCAACTTCCGTAGTTTAGTTACCATGGTGTATTCACGTACCTTAGCCAATATAAAACTCACTGATCACAATATTTTTCACTTTTCAAATATCACGTAATATAAAACTCACTGAACCGTATTCAACAGCAACCAAAGTTAGTTTATTTTTACCATGTCGTTGAAAAAAAAGGTTTCAAAGGGTTTAACGAGCGTTAACCACTCCATGGTTATCTGCCCGAAGCCCTAAGGCCCTATGTTTACAACAGCCAGATTCCCAGGTGGTCACCCACCCAAGTATCAATCCAGCCCAATGCTGCTTAACTTCGGGGATCTGACGAGAACCGGTGTTTCCATGTCGTTTGAAGCAAACAGATCAATAATTGCAAGAATATTTATATTGTTAAAATTCGAGTGAATTGTTGCGGCACATAGGTACTGACACATGTGTTGGGGATTGTAGGAGTTTGTGACTCACCTGTGACGGGAGTTGTTTTGTTGTTGTTGTTGTTGTGCTGCGTTGTAAACCTGGTAATTGACGGTGTTTCAGTGCGTAGTGTATTTTCTTTAGGTCTAGGTTTGGGGCGCATAGCATTAGGCTGGGGTCTCAATAAATTATAGAATGGAATGGTACTGAAACTGCGCGCGTATAACACTTAAGCATATTATAATAGACTGTTGGATAACCAATACAAACAATGGTTACAACAATAATTTTGCATTTACGCGCCACTTCAGGGCGCTGCAACCCCCATTTCACAAAAATATACTCGGCACATTACTCGGTACTGCTCTTTACCTATGTTCCAAAATTTAGATATGCAAACTTTTCTTACGAGCTGTAGACGTTTTTATACCTTACGAGAGTTAACATGAGAACCCTGACCTTAGCTAGTAGTAGTAGCTAGCTAGCTGGCCAGTAACACAAATCAACGTTATTGCAGGCACATTTTTTCCACAAAGGACACCTTCCCAAACTTTGATGTTGTGGTATTCTTCGTTACTTGACCCAAGACACCTGATTCCAACGATTTCTACCGCATGGGGAATTTACACCAATATGATGAAATCATGTATTAGCTCGGTCTAGTTAAAAGACGCAGTCTGCTAGTGAGCCGCCATCTGACACTTATACTCTAACAATTACGCTCTAACAATTAAGCTCCAACAAAAATAAATCATCTAGTTTGCGGCGACACACTAGCGTGTGTCTAGATAGCGCATTGTTTCAATATTAATTTCTTGTTAAAACATTGTGACAGATGAAACATTAGCATTATTAAAAAAAAATACATATAATGTGAACCTACCTGCTACAAAGACTGGCCACTGACGAATCATTGCTTGGAGAGGTTGTTGTGGCCCGGTTATACTGCAATGGTGCGGAGCCTGTGATAGCTGGAGACCAGCTCTCTTCCCAACCTACTTGCCCGGTTCTTTATTTATTTCGGCGTTTCTCCAAGTAGGCGGCCAGCGCACGTGCCTTCGGACGGGGGCGTGGTGGTTGTGCGCACGCGTGTACGGAACGCTAATGAGTGACGTCACCAGTCATTCATGTGAGCCAATTAGTTGTCACGTGATATCTACTGGAATTTCACCGCAAGAACCGCATTTTTCCAGATTCGTCGAGTCCGTCTTTTCATGACCTTTGTTTCTCTTTCGTTATTAGTTTCATTTGTTGAACTGGGCGGGCAAAAGGGTTGGGGGGGGGGGGG